>CABHPH010158364.1:0-16102 GCA_902168325.1 Peromyscus nudipes | reverse complement strand
AATAATAATAATAATAATAATAATAATAATAATAATAATAATAATAAAGAAAATATCTTGGCCTGACATCTCTGGTAGAGAGATGGCTGATGAAATTGTGAGGTCCCTTTGGCATCAGCTCTTCTGTCATTTTGGGCAGGAGGATAAAACTGATGATTTTAATCTGGTACTCATACACCAGTTACATACTGAATCCACCTCCTACCTGCTTGATGATATGAGCAAATAAAAGCATAAGATGAAATATGATTTCAGCTATAATTCTCAGATATAATTCTTGAAAAATTCATAGAAATTTTCCTTACTTCAGATGTACTGTATTAAAACTACAGGAAGCTATGATTTCTGTCTATTGGGTTCTGTACTGGTGTTGTAGGCACAGACCATGATCTATACAAAAGAATTCAGCTCTAGGTATTACTTCACATCCAATATTTTCTTTTCCTCTTGAGGATAAGTACTTCTATTGCTCAAGAAGCATTTGTGTCTCTGATATTGTTAAGTACAGCAAGGTTTAATTTGAGGCCTTTTTTATTAACTAATAAAAGAAACATCACAAATATTGACTTTTCTGAGGCTACCTACAGTGTTAGATTCAACAGCAGCACTGTCTGCAAACAGAAAGAAGGAATATGTAAAATTAAAATTGTAAAATACTGAAATATTTCTTTCTGTTAATATTTGCTATATCAATATATTTAACATGGCTAGAAATAACTTTTTTGGGGTTTTACAAGACAGGTTTTCTCTGTGTAATAGTCCTAGCTGTACTGGAAATTGCACTGTAGGCCAGGCTAGCCTTGAACTCACAAATGTTGAGTTCCTCCCAAATGTGTGTGCCACCACACCTGGCAGCTAGAAATAATTCTATAAAATTTGAGTTAAACCATTCTTCACATTACTTAAAATTATGTTGATTAGAACAAATCAATTTTATATTATTCTTGTAGCTATTCAAAATAATCTGTTAAATAGGAAAACATTAGTTTACTTTAGCAAAATACTAATAAATCATGTATTACATAATCCCAAAATGATACTTGATATGTGATACCAGGGCCCAGTCAAAAGCAGATCTGATTACAGAACTGAGTATCTACGAATCCTTTTTGCAGAAGACTGCGGCTGCATAGGTCAGGAATAGTCACTGAAATAAAATCTTTGAAGACACATGGCAAATTTGAAATATTTTTCCATGTCTATCTCTATTATGTCAAAGAATGGAGAAAGGCTTATAAAATGTTCTAGGTAAATAGGTGTGATTCTATTATTGAATACAGTTATTCAATCTCAGAATTTTACCTAGTCTACTAGTTACTACAGGATAGGTTTAGAAGGCTAGATAGATGAACAGACATTAGATATCTTAATCATGTGCTTTTGATAATCACTGATAATGTTCAGTATTACCAGAGTGCCATGAACTGACCTAGGTCAAACTAACCAGAATACACTAAACAGAATTAGTCACACTACTAGGAAATATTCACCTTTGCAAAGTGATGTACACTATTTAACTAAATCCAAATAGCATGGTTTCAGCTATGGTCAAAGTATAACTGTGGAGCATACTTTTATCCTTTCTCTATAAATTTTGATGTAGATTTAGTGTTTCAGAGCCAAATCTTATTCAAATGAATGTACTTTTGACACCACACAAACAACTAATAATGGTAACAGAAGCCTTCATTAAGTTAAAACATAAAGCTATTTTAATATTAGTGTTATCTAATTTTTAAGATATTATAGGTACATATAATGAATCCTAGAGTGCAATCAAAGTTTATTCTCGGTGATACTGAATAAAGTGCCTAATCGTTCATTGCTAGTTTTTGTTTTCGGGAAACAAGACTTGGTGTAGCTAGGCTGGCCTCAGACATATTCTGTAGCTGAGGAAATCATTGATATGATCCCCCTTCCTCCAGGACCTAAGTGCTGGTAACACAATCAGACCAGTTTTCAGCCTTCATGTACCTGAGTTTCCTACTTCAGAGCCTGAGATTCTTTCTGTCTATGGAGAATGCACCTCGACTAGGCATAGGGATTAGAGAATCATTGAATTATCTCTCCCTCCCAAACCCTAACAGAAGTGCTGTTTAAGTCACTCTGAATACTTATGTATGTAAATAAATTCTACGAAATTTTTTCAATTTAATGTATAGCAGAAAATTCCACTTATTTTTCACTGTATGTAAAACAGGGTTAGACATGAACTCTTGTCATATGTTTATAGTACCATTTCAATTCCTCCTCCCCAACTTTCTAACCATGTACTTCATACATTCAAGCAGATTAAAGGGTGAAAGTTATCTTGGGGCTTTCATTAAAAAAAAATCAAAATCTTTAAAGTGACTTGAATTTTTCTAAAGTTAAAGTTAGGTACTTTACCACTTTATGTATCTACCAAAAGTGGATTGTAACATAAAAATGCTACAAATGTGGTGTCCCTGGTGTGAGTACAGAAGAAACTGTTAGCTTCATGCTGAAACACACTTTCTATGGATTCTGTGTAATTAGTGTGGATTTTTGTTTAATTTTGTTAATGTATTCCTTACTAATATTCCTTTTATCCATTCTACCTTTTTTCTTTCTTTAGTCTAAATTGTTGTCTCTGAATGTCCTCATTCTCCCTTTGGTCATCCCTGCCCTCACCACATACTTTGAACTGCGTTGTAAGGGACAGTTTACTTTGAAAAATAAGGAATACTCAGAGATGCAACAAGATATTCGATCTTAGATTATAGTTCAGGATTCCAGTGCCAACTTGAGGCTCGTTACAAATATGAAATCGAAGAACTTGAGCCAGGCCTGCTGAGTCAGAATGTGTGTATTATTACATGTTCAGATGGTTTAGAGATTAACTCTCAGTGTGCTGTAGGAAAGCTGGAGCTAAACATCCTATCTAACTTTTCTGGCCTGTACGTTTAGGGTCCAGTAATAAGAACGATACATTGAATTAAACATTGTTTACATGACTAAATAGATCAGTAATAAAAATGTAAATTTGATCAAATTTAGCTTTTTTAAAATTTTTTTTATTTTTTATGTTTTTATTTTACAATACCATTCAGTTCTACATATCAGCCACGGATTCCCTTGTTCTCCCCCCCCTCCTGCCCCCTCCCCTTCCCCCCAGCCTACCCCCCATTCCCACCTCCTCCAGGGCAAAGCCTCCCTGGAGGACTGAGATCAACCTGGTAGACTCAGTCCAGGCAGGACCAGTCCCCTCCTCCCAGGCCGAGACAAGGGACCCTGCATAAGCCCCAGGTTTCAAACAGCCAACTCATGCAATGAGCACAGGACCCGGTCCCACTGCCTGGATGCCTCCCAAACAGTTCTAAATTTAGCTTTTTAAAAAATCTGTTTATACACAATTTTTGCAATATTGAGTTTCAGAATTAGTAAGAGTTTTTTTTCTACATTATTATCTGTAATATTTAGTAAAAGAATCATGAGTTCTAAAGTCAAGTAAAAATGATGAATAGGAAAGTAACATATATATATATACATAATTTTTAAAATGTTGTTTTTTTTATGTCTATGTGTGTTTTGCCTGCATATATAGCTGTACACCATTTGTACTTGGTGCAACTGAAGGACAGCACAGGGCTTCAGATAACCTAAAATGGGTTTCAGTTTTCTGTGAGCTGCTCTATGAGTGCTGAGGATCAAACATAGGTCCTCTAGAAGAGCAACCAGTAATGCTCTTATCCTCTGAGCTATCTCTCTAGCCTGATATATGTATATATAATTTGTATAAAGTTATATAAAATAAAATTGCAAGTACCTTACCCAACATGGAAGCTCAATAACTGGAAATACACACTTTTTTTATTGTTTAGCACTCTTATTTTTTTATTAAGAAAATTTTTTCATTCATTTTACACACCAGTCAAAGATCTCCCTCTTCCCTCCTTCTGCCCCACCAACCTCGCCCTCCAAACCTACCCCCATCCCCCCCAGAAGAAGGCAAAGGCCTCCCATAGGGAGGCACATCCAGGAGAGGCAAGTCCAAGCCCTTCCCAGTGCCTCAAGGCTGCACGAGGTATCCCATCATAGGTAGTGGGCTCCAAAAAGCCCCCTCATGCAGCAGGGATGGATTCTGATCCTATTGTCAGGGGGATCCCCAAGCAGATTGAGCTGCACAACTGTCTTGCCATTGTCTGCCTTGCAGAGGGCTTAGTCCATTCTTGTGAAGGCTCCACAGCCACATTTATGAGTTCCCTCTAGTTTGGTTTGGTCATCTCTGCAGGTTTCCCCATCATGATCCTGATGCACTTGCTCATAGAATCCCTCTTCTCTCTCTTTGACTGGACTTCTGGAGCTCTGCCTGGTGTCTGGTTGTGGATCTCTGCATCTGCTTCCATCAGTCATTGGAGAAAAGCTCTGTGATGACAGTTAGGGTATTCACCAGTCTGATCACTGGGATAAACCAGTTCAGTTTAGGCATCCTCTCCACTATTTGTAGTAGTCCAAGTTGGGGCCATCTTTGGGGATTCCTGGCAACTTTCCTAGCACTGGGTTTCTCTCTATCCCCATGATATCTCCATCATGGGTATCTCTTTTATTGCTTTCCCACTCCATCCCTGTTCCAGCTCAACCATCCCATCCCCTTATGTTCTCATCCCCTACCCACTACCCTCCATTGCCCACCACTCATCCCCAATTTACTCATGGAGATCTCATCTATTTCCCCTTCCCAGGGTGATCCATGTGTCCCTCTTTGGGTCTTCCTTGTTAGCTAGCTTCTCTGGAGTTGTGGGTTGTTGTCTGGTTATCCTTTGCTTTACATCTAGTATCCACTTATGAGTGAGTACATACCATGTTTGTCCTTCTGAGTCTGGATTACCTCACTCAGGATGATATTTTCTAGTTCCATCCATTTGCCTGCAAATTTCATGATGTCATTGTTTTTCTCTGATGAGTAGTACTCCATTGTGTATATGTAACACATTTTCTTAATTCATTCTTCAGTTGAGGGGCATCTAGGTTGTTTCCAGGTTCTGGCTATTATGAATAATGCTGCTACGAACATAGCTGAGCATGTGTCCTTGTGATATGATTGAGCTTTCCTTGGGTATATGCCCAAGAGTGGTATAGCTGGGTCTTGAGGTAAATTGATTCCCAGTTTTCTGAGAAACCACCATACTGATTTCCAAAGTGGCTGTACCAGTTTGCACTCCCACCAACTGTGGAGGAATGTTCCCCTTGCTCCACATCCTTTCCAACATAAGCTGTCTGCAGCGCTTTTGATCTTAGCCATTCTGACAGGTGTAAGATGATGTCTCAGAGTCATTTTGATTTGCATTTCCCTAATGATTAAGAATGCTGAGCAATTCCTTACATGTCTTTCAGCCATTTGAAATTCTTCCTTTGAGAATTCTCTGTTTAGCTCTATAGCCCCTTTTTAATTGGATTCTTTGTTATTTTGATGTCTAGTTTCTTGAGTTCTTTATATATTTTGGAGATCAGCCCTCTGTCAGATGTGAGGTTGGTGAAAATCTTTTCCCATTCTGTAGGCTGTTGTTTTGTCTTATTTCTGTGTCCTTTGTCTTACAGAAGCTTCTCAGTTTCAGGAGGTCCCATTTATTAATTATTGCTCTCAGTGTCTATGCTACTGGTTTTATATTTAGAAAATGGTCTCCTGTGCCAATGTGTTTAAGATTATTTCCTACCTTCTCTTCTATCAAGTTTAGTGTAACTGGATTTATGTTGAGGTCTTTGATCCACTTTGACTTGAGTTTTGTACATGGTGATAGATATGGATCTATTTGCAGCCTTCTACATGTTGACATCCAGTTATGCCAGCACCATTTGTTGAAGGTGCTTCCTTTTTTCTGTTGTACAGTTTTGGCTTCTTTGTCAAAAAACCAAGCGTTCATAGGTGTGTGAATTGATGTCAGGGTCTTCAATTCGATTTCATCTGTCCACATGTCGGTTTTATGCCAGTACCAAGCTGTTTTTATTACTATTGTCCAATATAAATCACACATACTTTACCCAAATTTATCAAGTATGTATAAAGTTGACACTGGATAACAGAATCTAAGTAAGACTGAATAAGCTGTGAGAGAATCTGATCTGAGGGGGCAAAGGAACACCACTTCAGAAGACAGAAGTATCTATAGAATATGAGTAGGTAAAAAAAGACTTAAATATAATGAAGGTATATATGTCCTGGGGAATATGAAGTAATGTGGCAAAGATGGCCCATCTTTCTAAGAAGAGGGATGCTTCACCAAAAGAAAGGGATGGAGGATGGAGGACTCAGAAACCTCAGAGAACAAAACCATGTAGACTCCCCAGGGGTATGCAGTTTATGACAAACTTTAAATCACATAGCTGATATTTACTGCATGCTACCATTTATAAAAATAAAATTTAACTAAAAGACTACTTTTTTTTAGAGAAACAAAGCAACATTTGCTTATAATTGCAAAGCATATCTTTCCTTCTTTCACACACGCACACACATTTCTTATTGGCAAACAGAAAACAGAAAAGTTTTTGACAGAAAGTCAGCCCCAGAGAATGAAGAGGATGTTTAGTATTTGTGTGAATTCAAAGAACAATTTGTGTTTCAGAGAAAGGACCATGTCTCGAATAACTTTTGCCATTCTAATTTACATTTTTTCTTTAATATATTTTTCATAATTTTTGCTTAATAGAATTTTATAGCTTTAAAATAATTATCTTTGCATGTTTTGTCTACTGAGTTTAATTATAAAACCCATGTTTTAAGTACAACTCATAATTTAATTTTATTTTAATCAATCATTTTAAAAATTAACAGTGCTAAATTAGAAGGTTATTGGGAATTGCTGCATGATAAGCAATGATTAGTTTTTGTAATTATGTTAATCCTAAGACAAAGGACATGTTAATAAGAAATAGTAATGAAAATGGAAACAAAAATACTAAAACTAATTTAAAGCATATTTTCTAATTCCTAAAAATAAAGATTATATAGATTTATTTATTTATTTATTTATTTATTTATTTATTTATTTATTTATAAATATGGTGATGTTAAAAATTAGTATGTAGTGAAAATCTTCACTGATATTTCTATCTCAGTGAAACACATTCAGAAATGTAAATGGATAGAACTTCCTCTAAAATCTAGTTGATGATGTCCTCCAAGAGCCTTAAAAATATTTATATCCATGTATATGTCACTTTTCAGTTGTAGAAATTCTGCCAAATGGAAGCAATTGTTCAACCACGAAAGCATTGTTACAGTGCACAGAAAACAATTAAGAAATCACTGGACATTTATATGATTGAAAATTCTCCAGGAGGAGACGAAAGTATGAGGTAGAAGAACCAAAAATAACAAACCCCAAGTGTTTTCAGGGCTGTAAGATAACATATGAGTTTGAGGTTGCTTTCATTTTGGGTTCACAATGAAAATACATGGAAAAGGAAATGCCAAATTTGGAAGAAGATATTAAGAATAATCATGTGATATTAATTATTTTCATGACATTTTGAATATCTCAAGAAATAGCCTTATAGTTCTTTGGAGTTTTGGTTTATTTAATTTTATTTGATTTGCAATTGCTATAAACAAAAAGGAATAGATTCAGAATTCTAGAGATATGTGTCTATAAATGGAATTAAAACACTATAAAAAGTGGTTATGGAAAAAATAGCCTCCCAATATGGGTGTCTAGAGGAAGCAAGTCTGAATTTGAGATCAGAGTAGAAAAGAAGAGAAAATATTGTGTTGGGGCGGCATGATTCAACATGGCACAGAGTTTCTCCTCTGACATAAAGTGCTACAAAATGCCCAGTTTATTAGTTTTTCTATAGATTTAAAATATGGCTTCAGTTTTTATTTAAAGTTAAAGATTTACCTATTAAGCCTCTGTACATGGATGCTATATTTAAATTTTTTGATCCAAAGTCAAACACAAAATTTTCAGTACATAATAGCTTTGGATTTTTTAAAAATAATTTTCCTTCCATTAGTCACCTAGGTATGAAGAGTTATGCTGAAGTAGTTCAGAGCAGAAATCTCTACTTTGGAAGTTTCCAGAGTGTAGGGCAGGATATAAGCTCATGAAGTCACAGTGTGCGGGATGCTGTCTAAAAGGGCACTCTCAGAACACAACAGGGATGGGAAGCAGAGGAGGTGTAACTGTCCAGCTGGGAAAAGTTTATCGAAGTTGGGTATGTCTGAGTTGAACTGTAGAAGAGGCAGCAGGTAAATACAGAAGGGGAACAAGCAGCATGGTGTGGCCCTTTTCAATGCCCATGGAGAACAGTTTTAGTGTGTGTTAATGCAAGAATGCACTGATTAATGAGAGCAAGAAAGACTGAATAGGGAGATGAGACTAGTAGCACAGATTGAAAGGACCTAAGAAGATTGAAATTAATTTTGCACGTGTTCTGGGAAGACATTCAACAAAAGAATTGTAGGATAAAATGTGAGGCTCATTAAGATGTTTCAGCCAATAGAGTAATGCAAATGAAATAAAACTGATTCAGGCTGAGCATGAATTATCATACAATAATGATTAAGACTGAGATTGCAAAACATTGCATTCAGTTTTTCTCAAATGCAAGGATATTTGCGCATATACAACGAGATGTTTTTGGGGATGAATCCCTGTCTGAGATAGACACTTATGTCTCGCATACACTTTTTGGGTGTTGCCTGAAGGTATTTTCAGTGAATTAGTAGAGCATGGCATTTTGACAATGACTCATCATTTGCAACATCATGATAATGTCAAAAAGCTTCCAGATATGAGAGCACTTAGGCTTTGTATTTTCACATGAGGGATGTCCAAACTGTAATGCTGAACACACTCTGAAACTTACCAAGACGAGAGAAGAGCTGAGAGACAGATGTGGGGATAAGACATTGAGGACAAGAAAGAAAAATCAGTAATGCAGCAATACTGTGAATTTACATAATAAGAAATGTAAACACAAATGGAAAGATGAGTATACAACTCTAAGAAAAGGTTAGATGTTTTTATGATATATTAAACCCAACCTTGGAGAGTTTGAATTCATTCTCACTGAGTCTTCTAAGGGGCTTCATACATACATCAATCTTGTACATTTCTTCAGAGAATGAGAAGCTTAGGGCTTCCTTGCAGGTACTCAGCCAGCGGACAAAAGAATGACACAGCTTTCTTTCCAACTCAAATTCCAACAATATTCCTAACGCAGAATAAAAGCACTTACAACTTTCACTGGTAAAGATAAGACAGGGTTGTTCCAGGTTGAGAAGCATTAACTGAATGTTTATTGTGGAACTAAGGACTCTAAATTGTATTCTAACTTTCAGGGACACTGTGAAGGACAGAAGGGAGAATCCCATTTTAATGTCTGATATTTTTCAACAGCACCAGGAGTTCTCAAAGTGTAGACTAAGACTATAAACTATGGGTTTTTTTTAATCAATGAAATCCAAAGTAAAAATCACCAAGCTGAAATTCGTAGGATTCAATAGTTTTTTGTTATAGTCTACGGTCTATAACATGAGAACTTCTTTCCATTAAGTTCTTACTATGAACAAAAAATACGTTTGAATATCTTTAAGGCAGGTAACCAGGAAACTCATGAGCTTCTACTTAAGAGCCTTAGCATCTTAATCAAAATTATACAAAATTTTAAATCAAGTATTTGTGTACTACCTCTTTAACATGTATTCAAACCAAACCACAGACATTTTCAAATACTTTAAGGAAATAATTAGTGTCTAATAACTCTTGTCTGTATTTAGAAGCAAAACAAAGGTTTTTTAGTACAAATATAGCACAAAGTGGCTATTAAGCACAGTTATACAATAGATATATAATATCCTTCCAATGATTCAGGATTGATAAGTAGTTTGTATTTGCGACCATCCTAACTATGGCTTACGCACACTGAAAATGTCAGCATTTGTAGTTAAGTGTTCCTTTGGGCTGTCTCAGATGCCCACTCTCAGGAAATAACAGTTGAAAGGACAGTCATTTGATAATAAGCAACTCTGGATTCCACTGCTGACATAGCAGTTAAATGCAGTGTAACTTTAAGCAAATGATACAATACACCTTGGGATTCATTTTCTCCCGCTGATTTGCCTAACGAAGAAATTGAACTCAGTGGTCTCTTGCACTCCTTTCTGACTCTCAAACCCTGTGACTGTATTTCCTATGATTCAATGGATGTCTTTGGAACAAGGTCGGTGAGTGGGCTTACATTGTTTGGAATTTTTATCTTCTAGTTACCATAGTTTGTAGATGAAATTCTGCTGTGAGATATCTTTCTGTATACTGTGAATATGTGTTGCTCTGACTGGTTGATAAATAAAGTTGCATTGGCCTGTGGCAGGGCAGGATGGAGCCAGGCCGGAAAATCCAAGAGAGACAGTGAGAGAAGAAAGGAGAGTGGGGGGAGACGCCAGACTGCCGTCCAAGGAGCAACGTGTAATGGGACGCAGGCGAAGCCAAAGAATGCGTGGCAATACATACATTAATAAAAATGGGTTAATTTAAGATGAAAGGGCTAGCTAGCAAGAAGTCTTCCATAGACCAATGCAGCTTTATTTATCAACCAATCAGAGCAACACATATTCACAGCATACAGATATCCCACAGCAATACCAGGAAGTAATATGACAGGGCAAGAAAGATATATAAGGCTTGTGTGCTTCCCAAGCAAAGGCATGAGATCTCAAGTGCTGGGATTAAAGGTGTGTGCCACCACTGCCTGGCTTTGTGTCTAATCTAGTGGCTAGCTCTGTGTTCTGATCCTCAGGCAAGTTTGTTAGGGTATATAATGTATCACCACAAAATTTCATCAGTGAAGTTGTGGTACTAACATATATTGCTGTGCTCTCTGGTCTGGTTTTCATTTCATTTGGTTCAGAATTGTTGCATTCCTTCTGATGAATGCCTGTCAGCTGGCTAAGATGTAAAATCAAGAGATTTAGCTGAAGAAAAACAAGCGTGACATTCAATGACTCATTGAGAGGATTGTAAGTGTGATGAGATCAGGGTCTCGGGATTTCATAGATTATAGGAAAGGTGTAAAGAAGAACCAAATAACTGCTAGAATTACTCAAAGAAAGAGAAGTAGTTCTACATCATCATCACTCAGGATGGCTCTAGGGAAAAGACCTTGACACATTTCTGAGGATAGAACCTAGTTCCTGTATCTACCACTTTACTGGGAACCATCAAAATTCCTGGAATTACAGAATGAAGTATTAAAATACCAATCAACTCATCTGTTACTAGAAACATAAAAGTATGAATTAATAGTCAGCATGATGCCAAATATTATCGATTATTATTTTTAAGAGGACTTACAAGAATTATATTTTTGAAAACAACATTTCCTTCTGTTTGGGTAGAATGATTTCAATGTTTTCATGGCCTCGTGTGTACGAGTTTGTGTGTGTGTGTGTGTGTGTGTGTGTGTGTGTGTGTACATGTATGTAAAATTAATACATAGACCTCCATGCAGTGAATATGGCTCCATTTTAAAAAAAATTGTAACAATACTAGTTTTAACTGAAAAGTTCAATTAAAAATACTAACAGTGTGCATAGGCACACTGTACATATATGAAGAGTAAGGAGAAATGAGATTATATTTGCATTTTTACACAGAGAGATTGAGTTTTGTTTTTGTTTTTTTTTTTGCTAAGAGTTATTTTTCAATTTAAATATGTCTTTATGTGAGAATGGGGGGTATGTGTGTGTGTGGAGGGGGATGCCAGCAGAGGTCAGAAGCATTGAGTCCTCCTGGAGTTAGAGTTATAGCTGCTTGTGAGCCACCTAGCATGCGTGCTTGGTATGGAACTTGGGACCTTGCCAATAATAGCAAAGTTCTTAATTGCTGAGCCATCTATCCAGCCCAAAGAACTTCTTTTTAATTAAATATTGAGCTTTTGAGATTTCATGAACTATAGTTTTATGTATTCATCTTTGAGTTGTAGCACTTCTGTGGATACTGTATTGATTGTTTTTGTTTTGTGAAGTAGAATATATTATTAAAGTACTGAAAACCATTAAAAATTGTAGTTGTGAGATAAGTATTGGATTCAATGCTTTTGATTCTGTACATATTTTAAACCAGTTTCTAAGATTTGAAAATCGATGGGACACCTTTTCTCATTCGTAACACATGATTATGAATTCTTCATTGTATTTGTGATTTTTAAGATCTGGGCAATTCACACATTTGCCATCTGGTATGAGGTAGTAGCTAATGCTCTTATGTTTGGTGATTTCCACAAGTATTCATACTAAGCAATGAAGGGCTGAGTCAAAAACATGGGTATTTTATAAATGACAGAAGTTAAATTTTGTACAAAGATTCACAAATAATTCAATAAAAATTCAAAATTTGAATTTCATAACTATTTTTCAGTATTGCTATCATATTAAAATACTTGAGTTTTAAATATAAGCAATTATTTCATTAATTTGTCACATTTACTTAGCTAGTGCTTTATGCAAATTCAATCAACTATTACCTAACATCCTCTAGGTATCCAGTTCTAGACCACTTTACAAGTATTACAGATACAAAGACAAAGGTGTGTTGTATTTGGAGTTTAGAGTTTAAAGGAGAAGTTAGCTATGTATAGAGGAATAACAAAAGAATGCCATGACAGAAATAATTGAAATAGGAATAGAAGATTATTGGAAATGAGACAGAGGAATCCATTATAAAAATGAGAGTTCAGTATTTGATGGTGATTCTGATAGAAAGGGGAAAATAAATGGCATTTACACAAATTTCTTATAATTCACGATCTACTTGCTTTTATTTTTTAATTAATGACATTAATTTTACAAGCTAACAGTTTCTCTCGCTTGCTGTGCTTCATACATGCCATGTTGAAGCAATGCACAAGTACGTACAGCTTTCAGTCTTGATTATTAAAATCATTAACATCACAAAACTGTTGCAGTTTTAACTTTGCAAATACATGCTTTGATCTCTTTATTTTCTTAGACCCTTCAGTTACAATACTTTATATGCAACTTAGGAAAACTGTCCCTATTTGGAGTGCTTAATTTGGTGCCCTTTATATTGAAGCTGTTTCTCACCTCTTTAATTATATGCCAAGAAGATTTCTGTCTTGAGCAATTTCTATATAATAGACTTTTACAATATCTGAAGATTACCTGTGGTCTTTGACACAGCACAGGGCTTTATTGAGTAAGTGAGAATTTGCACTTTCACATTTAAAAAGAACAAATTTTAACTGTTACAATTTAATTAAATGGGAATCCTGAAAATTAGACTTATTTTAAACACTACAGTTTATTTTCTACTTATCACCACACCTAGACAGTGTTTAGTAATACTGGAGGCCAACTTCTTAAGAATGAATTTTGATGTAGAGTTTCTGTTTTGTTTTATTTTGTTTTTGTTTTGGTTTTGTTTTATTTTTGGCTTTGGTTTGTTTTGAGGGAAAGCCTTCATTACCCCTCAGTATCTGTCCAGTTTCCCCAACTTGCTTTAAAAGATCTTGCACACACCTATGGAAACAACCAGTTACTTAAAACAAGCACATTGGTGTGCCAGACTGTATTTCTTGTTTTACGTTAAACATTTCCAGCTGCAAGGTTCTTTTTAAAGCATGTTGGTCTATTTTAACACTACTTCAGAGACCATTAAGAGCTACTCCTCAGATTAAGGTGTTCTGCTCATCACTTTGTGCTTTCTTTGGCTCCAACTGCACAACAGAAATACACACTGGAAACAAAACAAGCCTGAAGCGCAGGCTGGAGAGATAGATGGCTTTGTGCTGAACAGCACTTGCTTCTCTTCTGGTGGATCTGAGTTCGTATCACAGCACCCACATCAAGTTGCTCACCGCCATCTTAGCTGTAGTTCCAGGAACTCTGGGCTGCCGGATCTCTGTGGACCCCTGCACTCATCTGCCTAGAACCACATGCAGAAATATACACCTACATGTAATTTAAACTAATAAAAATAATCTTAAAAATGTGATGTGATTTTGCGTCCAATGAGAAGAGTTGCAACTGGGTTTGTAAAATGAAATTCTAGGAACCCCAACAAGATGGTAGCATTTTTTTCTTTGGTGATTCTCAACATGAAGGCAGATATGGCTTTGAACATATAGTGCCTCTGAAAATTCTAGAGGAGTGTTTGTGAGTAGTTCAATGAACATAAACATATACAAAATACAGTGGATGATGGTCATCATTTTCTTAATTCATTAAATATATTTCTTATACATAATTTACTATATTGATTATTTTCTTATAGAAATAAAGGTATTAATAAATACTTTAGTGTAGGCCAATAAGTTAACGCTATCAGGTTTCTCTAAAGCATCATAATCAATAAAACAGATATTAACCCTTATTTTAAAAAATACAGGACATTTTCATGTTAATGGATAACACAGGTATTGAATGCATAGAGCGATACAAACTGTACAGCACATGGATCAGGCTAATGCTACTGGAATATCAGATATGGAAAGTGCATATACAAGAAAACTCTGGGAAATACGAGGTCTGTAATGAAAGCTACCATTGCTCTTGTCTGCAGCCACTGACAATTTTGAGTTATGAGAACAACATGATAAAAATGTGCATTTTACCAGCAGAATGTCACTGCTGAAGCAGAATACATAAGGCAGGAAGTCCTTGAGAGAAATGACTTTGAATATTTTTTGAAAACGGTGAATAATAAATAATGTATTTTACATCGTTACCTACCTCAGCTGTCATCCTCACTATCGTGATTACTGTGTTTGGACACACGTACAGTAATTAAAATGATTACACCAAATTTTCATAAAGTATGAAGGGAATACTGTCATTTTCTATCCTAATTGACTGTATTCTTCAATTTTCCAAACTTGCTCATTCGTGACCCCAAATTAATTCATGATCCACCAATGGATCTAGTTAATTTAACAAAATTAATTAGAAACTAATTGCAATAATAGTTCAAAGAAGTGTGGTGGTACCTCACCCAAGAAAATATCAGGAGGACTAGGGAAGACAGAATGTGTTCAGGGAAATTCGTTGCAAGGAATTTCCAGAAGTTTGTAAGGAATGAGATAGGGAGAGTAAGAACAATATAGGGAGGGATAAAGGCCTTTCAGCCATGTTAACGTTAACATGTGACTGTTTACAATGCCTACACCACCTGCTATTGGAATAAAAATGATGTAATGGATCTGAAGTTGTTGTGTCCTTCTGGTGACATTAGAAATTGAAATGTCTGTGCTTACACACCAATGACCTGATAGTGTCCAAGAAGCTTAGATAGTATGAGAATGTCTGAATCTTCTGAGAATTATACTGCCTTTCCAGGACTCAGTGTTAGAGAAATCACATATGTAGCATGTCAGAACACATTTTCCAACTTCCTATTGTACTTACAACACACACTCACACACACACACACACACACACACACACACACAGAAAGACACACAGTTGCAAATGCTCACACACACAGAGGGAAAGGTATGTTTTTAAAAATGACAGATCAAAAGAGTTTTCAATTTTAAAGTTTTCTTAACTAAGCAACTTAAATTTCAAAGGAGTGTGGTTGTGACCGGTTTTATTTTATATTCACTAAAAGCAGAGAACTCAGAGATACACCTTCTAAAAGCCCTCTATTGACCTCATGGGACATACTTTATTAACACTGAATTGCAAAAGGAAAAATTATGGGTTTTCTAGCATGGGTGATTAGAGTAGCAACTGAAATATTTCATGAACACTCTTTTTCTCCGTTTAGTACAGAACATATTTTCTAATGGCATAAATTCCATGCTTAACCAGACCTCCCTTCTATGAAAGAGTAGTAACTTCCCAGCAGCCCTGATCAGTGGAGGACTTCAGTTCCCAGATAATAATGGCCATAATACAAGTAACATTTCCTGAGAAATCCTAGCTAGTTCCCAACCCAAGTATGAAATATAGCAACCACAGCTTCAAAAGATCCAAACTCTTTTAAGTCTGTCCTTTATCAGGTAAAAAGAGTTACAGCTATACACCACTCATGAATACCCTAGCTGTTTATTTTTAAAATAAATATATATTTTTACATATGTGTAAATATCTGTGTAAAATGAATGTATAGATAGGATA
>CABHPH010158363.1:29035-45189 GCA_902168325.1 Peromyscus nudipes | reverse complement strand
AGTTCGAGGCCAGCCTGGTCTACAGAGTGAGTTCCAGGACAGGCATCAAAACTACACAGAGAAACCCTGTCTCGAAAAACCAAAAAACCAAACCAAAACAAAAACAAACAAACAAACAAACAAACAAACAAACCCCACTCTTTGGGCCCACAAATTGCTGGATGAGAGAAACAGAGTAGGAGAGAGAAAAAACCAGGCACTCGCCTCCCAGGGGCTGATGGGATCTGAGAGAGTTCCTGACTGTGTCTTTTGCCCTCCTGATATTCCCAGAACACCTGGACCTGGGGCCCGCGTGGCCATGGTGCTATCCTGTTGGTAAACTGTGACAAAGAGAACCCCACGTCCTCCAGAATGGACTTCGAGGACGACAAGGTCTTGGATAACAAAGGTAAAGAACAAAGGCTGTGGCCATCTCTGGGGACAAAGGTCATGGCCAGGTCACAGGACTCGTCAACAAGGCTCATTTGCCTGTGTGGTTTTGTAGCCCCTGAATTTGGGTTTAGTGAAAGCATGCTTGTGGTAGCGGTTCCCATTACAGAGGAAGGAATGGAAAAGTGTCCCAAGAGAGTAAGTGACCCGCTGAAGTCCCACAGCAGTCAAAAAAGACCAGCGTGGGCTCCTGATGCCCCAAGAGGCTCCGCTTTCCTTGCTTGGCTCCTGTCCAGCCCACACATCTGGGCTTGGCTCAGACATGGGGCTTAAACTAAATTAAAAAAAGAACGCTAGTCCCCAGATATTGCACAAGACCCTGGTGCAACCGGGGAAACTGAGGCATAGAGAACTTCAGCACACAGCTTGTCTAAGTCACACAGCTTCTCAATGGCGGTCAGTATTTGAGGCCCAGGCAACCTGACTCCTTGGCGGGTTTAAGAGGTTCAAGGATGGTGGTGGGCACAGCAGGGTCTCAGTGGGTGCTCATCCATGACACCGGGGTAGGCCAGGAATGGAGGGGGAGACAAGTCACCCACCTTCCCTGAGGGGGGTGGGTGCCAAAGGGCTACAGCTGACGGGCCAGGGCTACGGCTTGCCTGCAGGTCATGGGACTGTGGGAACAACTATGTGTCTAAAGTGTGCAGCTGGCCAGGGCTGGAACCAGGGACATCCTTGAAGGATGCTCACTAACCATGACCTTGTGGGCACTCCCAGGGCTCCAGACAACAAAAGTTCTAGATGCATTGCCTCATATTTACACTCCCAACCCTTCGGCATTCTCTCTGCCCCTGTTTACTGATAGAGAAACTGAGGCACTAAGAGTGAAGGATTTCCCCAAGCTGACCCAAATCCAGGTTGAGCCCACATCCTGGCCTCCTTCACTGTGACCCGGCCATCAGCAGTGACCACTTGGCATTTCCCCATCACCCCAATACACAAATCTGTGTTGCCTACCACCATGTACCACCGTTTGAATTGGAGTGCTAGGGTCCCGGCAAGAAACGAAATGGACATAAGGCCCTGTTGCTCTGAGTTTCTATCCTTAGCTCCCTTTTTGGAGACATCCACAGATAAACATCATATATATGCTGAAGAGAACGGAGCCAGAGGCTGGCAAGATGGCTTTGTGGGTAGGGGCGCTTGCTACCAAGTCTGATGACCTGAGTTCCGTACCTGGGTCCAGCATGGTAGAAGAAGAGAACTGACCGCTACAAGTTGTCCTCTGTCCTCCACACACGTACCACAGCCTGTTCAACCTCTCCCTCCCACACACACATAATAAATAAGTAAATGTGGACTGGGGCTGAGGGGCAGAGTTCTCGCCTTGCATACATAAGACTCCAAGTTCAGTCCACAGTGCTGTGAAACAAAAACAAACATTAAGTAAATGTAATAAAAAGGAGCAAAAAGAACACTGTTTTAAAAAAAAGAAAAGAAAACCAGGTTCCTTTGCGGCAGGGCGTGGGGGAGTGTGGCCTCACAGGAGGCGGCTGGAGGGAGATGGGTCCTGGGAACATAGCAGTCTCAGGCCACGTGCTTCTTGTTTCAGACCTGCAAGACATGTCCCCGATGACCCTAAGCACGAAGACTCCCAAAGACTTCTTTACCAGATATCAGCTGGTGCTGCACGTGGCCAAGGCCCAGATGAACAAAGTGAGGGTGTTCCGGGCCACACGTGAGTCGGCCTGGCCCTTCCCTGGCCATCTCTGACGCTGCGCCCCCTGTTCCGTTCCTGCCCCCACCGGATGGGGCACTGCCCTCTCCCACTCCCTTTTGGCAAGCAGCTCCCATGCACCTATGGTGTGCTTGGTTCTGAGCGCCAGGCACGGGCCTCTGTCCTCTGCCTCCAGATGAGGTGACTTGAGGGAAGGTCAATAGATGCCGTGTCCCAGCTGGGAACAAGGACTTCCTCCAGTGAGCATCTACCTCTCTCCTCTCTCTCTTCTCCTTTCTCTCCCTCTCTTCTCTTCCTTTTTTCTTCCCCCTTTCCCACTCTCTTATTTCTTTTTCTCTTCTTCTCTTTCCTAGCTCCTCTCTCTTCTCCCCTCCCCCTTCTTCTCCCTCCCCTCCCCCACTGTATGCCATGAACCCACTTGCGCTCAGACATCAGTAGCTTTGCAGTCTCTCACACCTGATAAGCAGGCAGCAGCGGCAGCCTCAGTTCTGAGCGCTGGGCTCACAACCATGAACATGACCGAGTCTTTGCCCCATGTCACTTTCATCCTAGTGGGTGACAGGGAAGATATTTAGGAACAGCAGTATGGAGAGTGGAGCTGGGGGCAGAGAGAGAGAGGACAGTCAGAAGAGAGACTTCAGGTGCTCTCAGGAAGGGTGTCCCAGACAGAAGGACAGTAGGCCCCGAGGTGGAATGCACCTGTGCATTTGAGAAATGCAGGGGAGCCAGAGCGGCCATTGTGGGGTGTGCAGGGTTTAAAATGTTGAATGGAGGCCCAAGGGGAGGGGCATGCACTGATGTCTCTGCTCTCCCAGGGACAGGGAACAGTAGAGGGCTTTCCAAGGCTGAACATGTTCCCACTCCCTTCCATCCTAGACGAACTAACTAATCAAGCTGATGGACCGATGGCTAACTTTGTGCCTCCATCTAGGCATCGTCACCCACAGGAAGCCCTCCCCCGTTTCCTCTACCACTGGGTCTGTTATATGTAATGGTCCTTCGTTCCTCCATAGTCACCCAGGAGACAGTGCAGTGTGCTTGGGGATAAAAGAATGTATGAGTAAATGATTGAGTGAATGAATGGTGAGACAGGATGGCGTTGGTGCCTGTCATGCCGGTCCTGGACCCCCTCTAGTCAGGGAAACAAGGTCTCAACTGGAGCTTTGATATTTTCCCCATAAACACCTCCAGGAGCCCTTGGGTAGTGACACACAGGGACCCTGGGCATCAGCACTGAGGAGAGGAAATCAGAGCCGCAGAGGCATGCTAGGGCTAAGCGTCCTTTGCCTCTGTCTAGGAGGCAAACTGCCGTCCAGGTACAAGATGGTCCTGGGACCAGAGCAGTTCTCCTACCGCGTGGAGCTGCCAGGCGGCCAGCACAGCACGGACTTCTACGTGGAGGGTCTTGCTTTCCCTGACGCCGACTTCCAGGGGCTCATTCCCCTCACTGTCTCCCTGCTGGACAAATCTAACCCAGTAGGCCTCAGCCTAAGGGCGGGTGGGGGAGGGGGAGCATGCAGCCCCTGCTTGACACGACATCCTTCTCATCTCTCCCCTGCAGGATCTCCCAGAGACCCTGGTGTTCCAAGACAGTGTGACGTTTCGTGTGGCCCCCTGGATCATGACCCCCAACACTCAGCCCCCCCAGGAGGTATACGTGTGCAGGTGAAGCTCTAGGGAGGGTGGGGTCTGGGTGCTATGCTTGCTGGGAATGGAAAATCAAGCTCCCTGCCCTCAGACGCTGGAAGACATAATTTGCTCAGGACCCTGTAGAGAGGGACATATTGTTATTATAGTCACTCCTCTGTGGTCATGAGGGCTAATGTTTGTAGATTTTCTGAAAACGAAGACTTCCTAAAATCATTGACTGCTCTGACCAAGAAAGCCAAGTGCAAACTGACTGTGTGCCCCCAGGAGGAGAATTTGGATGACCAATGGATGCAGGTACATGGCCCTGTCCACCTGAGGCCAAGGGACAGCCTAGAGCTTGGGGGCCATCCTTCCTGGGATGGACTGGGAGGAAGGAGCCTCAGAAGGTCCTCACACCAGGGGCTCAAGCTGAGAGTTCATCTGACATAGACTGTGAGCCACTGTGCCCCAACCCCATCTCCATACCCATCCCCTGACTCTCACCTGGTGCCTTTTGCCCATCTCTCCTCAGACGTTTCTCTTCTCATCACCCATATCCCAGTCATGCTCATCAAAGGCCAGCAGGAAGGCTGTCCCTCTGTGTATGCCGTTCCTCTTCCTGCCTGATAAGTCACGCCCTTGTCATCCCACCTCTGGGATCTAGGCTGATCCCTCTGGAAGCTGCAGACAGGTCCCCATCTTTAACCCGAAGGAAAGGAAATAGCCATGGTTTCCATCCTGGAACTTGTCCTAGTGACTGTCCCCTGCACCTTGCCCAGCTGCCTGCTGGAGGGGCAAGGTCCTCACCAGATTTCTGAAAACTTGGACACCCACCTACAGTGCCAGGTGGGCCTCCTGCCTGCTCCTGTGAGGTCCAGAAGGCTGCTCTCACCTGGGCTCAGTCAACAGACTTCCCACTGAAGCCTCTACCTAGCCCAGCCATACTGGGAGCCCTCTGGGTCTCCCAGCATTCCCTCAGCACCCCTAGTCATCCCAACACTGGATGTTCACTGTCCTCAAGGACAAGGCTTAATCACCCATCCCAGCCAAGGCCCAGGGTCCCCCACAGAGTCAGGGCCTCTGTCCTGTTCATTTTCCCAGCAGGCTGTGCCGTACACAGGTCTGCATCCTCAGAGACATTCTTGGGGCTCAAGTATCCCACAGAGTTTGTTCTTGATGATAATGGTTAGCAGGTGGGGTGAGTCCACACCACATCAGGCACATACAGCGGCCTCTCTGCACCCCTCCAGGATGAAATGGAGATTGGCTACATCCAGGCTCCCCACAAGACGCTGCCTGTGGTCTTTGACTCCCCGAGGGACAGAGGCCTGAAGGATTTCCCCATCAAAAGAGTCATGGTAGGAACCCTGTAGGCCTGGCCAAGACCTAGCCACCCAGTGCCCCTGGCCTTGAGGCCCTTCCCTCCCCAACCAGGCCACCCCTTACCCCTGAGCAGCCTGGTCCCCAAAGCTGAATTCCTGTTCCAGCAAGAATCAATGGGTGGTGCTGGCTATTTCAGCTATTACCCTGATAAGATCTGGTTTCTCAGAGCCTCATCATGAATGAGCTCAGCTGATCCTTGGAATAACCTTGTGAGGGGCATCCAGGGCTACCTAAGAGTGCTCTTGCCACAAGGCAGGAGGTCCATCTCCTGGGTGTGGTTTGTCCTTAGGGGGCTCAACTGGGGCTATGTTGGGGCTTCAGGATCAGCCAGGCTTTATCAGCCACACGCAACACACTTTGGGAGAGGGAAGTGACATGTCGGTGAGTCACACTGGCCTGGCCTGGCAGATGCATGCCAGCTCAGCACAGGTCATCACTATCATAAATAAAAATAATAGTGTGTTTACTGAGCCCGCGTGCTTCCGGCCACGGTGCTGAGCTCTCCACGGGCACTGACTCATTTCATGTGACATAGAGATGCTGTCAATGGGCCCATTCCACAGAGGTAGAAAGGCTCTGTGTGAAGACATCAGGCCTCCCATGCTGCTTCTCGGCTCTCCCAGGAAGACCCTAGCCTTCACTGGGGCCTGGAACCCTCAGACAAAGGAGAGACAAGGTTTGCAGCCAAGAGTCATTTTGCACTCCAGGGAGAGAGGCAGTAGCCCACCCCGTGCCAGAGGCATGGAAGGAAGGAAATGTCCATCTCATCAACAGTTTCTTTTGCTCCTTCCTGTCACACCCTAGGCCTGAGACCGAGCTGTAGCTGGGCTCTCTGTGTGGGCTGATGATGGAGGCAAGTTCATCCCCTTTGGAGGTGGGAGCACCAGCCTACTGTGGCCAGGACTTCCCCCCCCCCATTCCCTACACACACACACACACACTGGTTCCCATCCTGCCTGCAGTTGGCTATATCTTACTACTTTGATAACCCAAAGACCAGCCTCCCTGGTACAAGCCAGACGTCCAGCATCTGGCGACACAGACAGATGTTGAGCATGGGAGTCTCCCCTCTGCCTCATCGAGCCTTGGGTGAAAGGAAGCTGCAGCAGGCCCTTGGCTGGGTACATGCACAACACCCTCACCTGACTCTTCCATGTGAAAAGAACCAGAGTAACAGGGAAACTGTCGCCAGGTTCCCCACGAGTGTCATTGTGGACCAATCTCCCTGTCCCTTCCCTGCCTCCAGCCTGCCAGGTTCATCCAGGACCTTGGCACATACCATATGCCATTCCCTTTGCCACGAATGCACCTCCCTATTCTGCCGCTAGGTGACCCTCAGCCTTCAGGTCTCAGCGTCAGTGTCCTACCCAGGAGGGCCTCTCCTGACGCTGCCAAGGCCACCCCATTGTCTCGGATTGCTTCTGCTGCTGTGATAAAAAAAACCTTCTGACCAAAAGCAACTTGGGAAGGAAAGGGTTTATTTGGTTTACACTGATACAGAGGTCATGGAGAAGTGCTGCTTAGTGGCTCGCTCCTCATGGCTTGCTCAGCCTGCCTTCTAATACCACCCAGGGGTGGTATTGCCTACAGTGGGCTGTTGTCACGCCCACCTCAACCAGCAAGGGAGACACGACACCGAGCTCTTCTTCTTGCAGTTTACTCAGGCCTTGAACAATCTTCTGACTTCTAAAAAAATCCCCCGGGCAAAGCCTCTCCCGGCCTTATATAGGCTCTGGGCAGCCAACCCCAGGTCGCCACGTGGGCATTGCCCAATAGGCTCAAGCATAAGCAAGCCACAACCTAATTGTTTACCACGGGGAGCGCTTGCCGTCTGGATGGCGGAAGGCGGTAACCAGCGCCACCTGTAAGGCGTGGCTACACGCAGCTCCCTACAGGCTGGGCCCTTCCATAGCAATCATTAATCAAGAAAATGCCCCACAGACTTGCCCACAGGCCAATCTGATGGAGACATCTCAGTTGAGGTTCCTACTCTCCAGACGATCTTCTGTCAAGTTGAAAAAAAAAAAACAACTAACCAGCTCTTTGTGCTAGACACCCCCTCTCCCCCAGCTCATTCCTCCTTCCCCATGGTATTTTGCTGCATTATCTCCACCATGTTCGTTTAGTTCTCATGCGCCTGGCCAGGGTGTGGGGCCGCTCTGCTACTGCTGTGCGTGGACAGTGATGTGTGCCCTACTACCGCTGCAGATGGGCATCGATGTGTGCCCTGCTACTGCTGCAGGTGGGCAGTGGTGTGTGCCCTGCTACTGCTGCAGATGGGCAGCTGGCATGTAACCTGCATGGCGCTGGTCTTTCTCTAAGATGTTGGGAAATTTCACATCGCCAGGCATGGTCCGTCCACACGCTCAGTACTAGGGAGGCAGAATTTGAGGTTATTGTGGGCTATACATCTGGGCTATACAGAAAGACCTTGTCATATATATACATGAGTAAAAAAGGAAACAGAGGACTGGGAAAGAAGCTCTCCCTATTGCTTCTCTTTTTTGTTGCTTTTTGTTTTGTTTTGCTTTTAGATGGTATCTTGCTATGTAGCCCTGGCTGACCTGGAACTGGCTTATGTAGACCAGGCTGGCCTGGAACTCCGAGATCCACCTGCCTCTGCCTCCCAAATGCTGGGATAAAAGGCATGCACCACCACATTGGGGCTCTTTCCATCTTAAGAGAGCATTTGCTGCTCTTGTAGAGGACCCAGGTTCAGTTCTCAGCACCCACATAATGACTTATAAACCCCTGTAATTCCAGTTCTAGGAGATCTGACGCCCTCTGCTTGCCCCATGGGCTCCAGCACACACGTGGTGCATATAAACTCATGCACACACATATACACACATAAAAATAATGGATACATAAATAAGTAAATTTAAAAAAAGAAATGAAATGTAAACAAAACACTGCTGTTAAAGCTAGGTCAATGCTGTGGACAGCAAAGTCACTGATCCGCTTGCCTCTGTGGCGCCGTCAGTTTAGAATCTGAGAAATGGGGGACCTGTGTACATTTTAAGTCAGGGAGGGTGTGTCCTGCTTTACGTTATAAAGAGATTAGACTCAGGGGCAGGGCAGGGTGGAAAGGACCAGGATTGATGAGGGGCAGTGACTGGTCCTGTGCGAAGTGGTCACACTCCGAGTAGCTCTACAAGACCAGGCCAGCAGGATTTTCTGGCCGTCGGGAAGAGAGACAGGGCAATGGTGGCCTCCAGGCTGTCCCCTGGGAAGAGAGGCCTGTGGGAAGGTGACAGGTTGCTGAGATGAGGACTCCCGGCTCTCCTGGTGGGACAAGTGGTAAGTCAGGCAGGTGCCAACACCTGTCTGACCTGTGGTTTCCCGTGTCCGGGGGAGCAGAGGTGACTGGAGGTGTGATGTGGGTGGTGGGCTCAGCTCACAGATGGGATTCCATGGGACAGCAAAGCCACCTGGCCAGCCGCTGGCACCAGGAAATGAAAGAGGCACAGCTGGGCCTGCCCTTCCCCCACAGGAAGACAGAGAAGGGCCACAGTGGAGAGGCAGCAAGGGGCCACTACAGGCGGTGGCATCCAGCACAAGACGTTTTCTCTTTAGTCTCTTCCCTGGGGCCTCCATGATGGAGGTGAGGCCGCACTTTGACTCCATCCTGTGACAAGTGACTTGAGGCCTTTAGAACTGTGGGAGGATAAGCCAGAGTTGTATTAAAGCCACATTTCTGGTGGTGATTTGCCACAGCACCCACAGAGCTCACACATGGGGGTAACAGGTGTGACCTCTGGTGAAGACTCACCTGGGGATGTCACAGACGCTCTGTAAAGCCCATTCCAGGCCAGGGTCCGGATGGGGACATACTGTGGACTGAGTGCTGGCTACAGGGGTGGCTTGGATTCCTGGCCCTCCTCAAACTGGCTGAAGGAGTCCCTGTCACCACTCATTCCCTGTTCGCAGCCTGTAAAGAGAGAGCAGAAAGAACGCGTTGAGATTCTGTTCTGCACACGTGCTGGAAACGCAACAAGCTCTGTCTCTTTCAAGGGTCACTGACTCAATCCAGCATCCCTTCCACGCTGCACAGTCATGAGCTTCCTCTCTGGCAGCCATAGAATTCCTTCCTGTGACCAAATCAGCCCTAAACCTGCAGCCCCCATTTCCACCTGGGGACAGTTGCCTCTGATTCTCATTGTATCCTTCCATCTTAGGGTCCAAATTTTGGCTATGTGACCCGAGGGCCCTATACAGCAGAGGTCACAGGGCTGGATGCCTTTGGGAACCTGGAGGTGAGTCCCCCAGTCACCGTCAGGGGGAAGGAATACCCACTGGGCAGGATTCTCATCGGAAACAGTGGTTACTCCAGGTAAGGAGTGGGAGGGGGTGGCCAGGTCCCAGGTGCTGGGGTAGGGGACAGTGACAAAAGCCGCAGTGGAGCCTCCCTGACTTCTCCAAGCCTAGGAGGTCAGCAGACATTGAGAGGAATTCACGTGTAGGTTGAGGAACCTCCAGAGCCTGCCTCTGCCTACTTACATGTCTTCAGTCAATGACTGTTTACTGAGCATCTACTATGTGCCAGAAGCTGGGGGTGGGACAATAAGTGTGACAGACAAGTCCCAAGGATCAGGTAAGACAGAGCACAGAAGAGGTGTCCCGGCATAGGAAGGAGCGTGTACAAAGGTCCTGAGGCAGGAATGAAGGCCAGGGGGGCTAGAACAAATTGAAAAAAGAAAAAAAAAAAAAGAAAAGGTTGACTCATGTAAGACGGCCTCACAGAGAAGATTGGTCTCCGGGAAGGGAAGGGATGTTCCTGAGTCCACACAACAGACAAGGGATCCACCATGTGATCTGACCGGCTCCAAAACCCATGCTTCTCCATCACAAGGGCACTAGACTGAGTCAGCGGGTAATGTTTTCTGTGGTTTGACACTGATCCTATGTACCTCAGTGGCTGTGCCTCAGTTTCCCCCCAAAGAAGCTGTGGTAACAAAGCCTAAATTGTTCAGATGTCAGTGCCACAATAGCAGCAGCCCAGGCTCCGTGGTCCCCTCCATAGGTGGGAGGAGCCTTGAGTCCTCTGCCAGTCCACGGACCCTGGGCATCTCCCATGGCCATGCCCATTGCGTGAATTTTTCCAGACAGGGTCCCAACAACTGACCAAAGTAATGGTTTTTCTAAGACCCGATTTGGGGGTGGACTGGGCTTACACTGAGCATGCGAGGGTTACTCACAGGTGGGTGGGTGACCACAAAGCATCAGTGGAGTCTCACCCCAGCATGGATGACTCCCCCACCACTGTATCCATGGACCTCCTCCCCCCGTTTCAGTCAACCTTCCTCCCACACCACTACACTCTAGCACAGTGGCTCTCTACCTTCCTAACACTGTGACCCTTTAATACAGTTCCTCATGCTGTGGTGACCCCCCAACCATAAAATCACTTCTATTACAACTTGATAACTGTAATTTTGCTGTTGTGATGAATCGTAAACATCTGTGTTTTCTGATGGTCTTAGGCGACCCCTGTGAGGGGGTCGCGGCCCACATGTTGAGAACTACTGCTCTGGTACCTCTTGAGAGCACATGACAATATATCGTTAGGGCGGAATCACGTACAGCTGGAAGGGGTATAGGCAGGCACTGGAGTCTCACAGGAGGGTCCAATGACCGTCTCCACTCCCTCCTTCTATGAGGGAAGGTCAACAGACCGGATCTCAAGGCTGCTTGTGAGTAGTACCTGTGTCTTTTGATGATGTTGGTGGCTGTCATAACTTCTTATCCCTGTGAGGACAGCAGCGAGAGCCGGGACATGCACCAGGCCCTGCAGGACTTCCTGTGCGCCCAGCAGGTGCAGGCCCCTGTGAGACTCTTCTCTGACTGGCTCTTCGTGGGTCACATCGATGAGTTCTTGAGTTTCGTTCCAGCACCCGACAGGCAGGTGCGTAGCCCTTCTGCATGTAGTCAGCCCTCCCTCTCTGTGGGGACAGGAAGGTGACAGAGGGTGCCACACCCCATCCTGGGAACCCCAAGTGGGGGGCAAAGCCGCCCTCTGACCCCAGTGTTTCCCAGCAGGGTTTTCGGCTGCTGATATCCAGCCCTAGAGCCTGCTACCAGCTGTTTCAGGAGCAGCAGAGTCAGGGCCATGGTGAAGCACTGCTGTTTGAAGGGATCAAGAGTAAGTTGACCATGGTTGTCTACAGTCTCCACTGCTCCACGAGATCCTAAGGGTTAACAGAGATTTGTGTACCTACTGGGGGGGGGCACTATGCTCAGCGCTGCCCCCAAGTTCCCAGTGAGCTACTAAGACAACACAAGGTATTTGGGGGATGCCTGAGTCAGTCCGACTCAGGGAAGGCTTCCTGGAGGTGGCAGGGCATGAGCAGGGGTTAGTGGGATGGAAGGGGCCGTGAGGTGACCTGAAGGAAAATTTGCAGACAGGGAACTGAGAAGGCTCAGGGGCAGCAGAGAGAGAGAGAGAGCTGAGTGATGTCTGTGGGATGGAATGTTTTCAGTAAACTCAACAGATGGGGTCAGAGGCTAAGGACCCTCTGGTGTTCGAGAGTTTTCTCTAAGTACGTTTGAGTGTGTTAGAGCCAAACAAACCAGCCTCACCCCCTTTTCTTGCTTGGTTTCCTTTCCTTGCCTCTCTGTGTGGCTGGGAATGAAGTTCAGGGTCTCATGCATGCCAGGAAAGTGCTCCGTCACTGAGCCCGCCCACCCCAATCTCCTCCCTTCCTAAGAGTCTCTGGATCTGAGATTGGGGATGTAGCTTGGAGGATAGAACACTTGCCAAGCATCAGCCCCATTCTGTCCTCGGCACCCGTAAACCAGATATGGGGGTGCACACCTATAATCCCAGCACTTGGGAGGCTGAGGACCAGGGTCATCCTTGGCTACACAGCAAATTTGAGGCTAGCCTGGGTTACATGAGAGGCTGTCTCAAAAGTAAATATAGGGACTGGAGAGATCGCTCCGCAGTTAAGAGCACTTGTTATTCTTGCAGAGGACCTGAGTTTGATTCCCAATTCTCACATGATGGCCCCCAACTACCTGTAACTCCAATTCCAAGGAATCTGTCACCCTCTTCTGGCTTGCCTGGGCATCAAACACTTGTGGTGCACAAATATATATATTACAAATTTTAAAAAATAATAAATATCAATAGGCTCTGAGACCAAGGGTTAAAGCTTCGGAATTGGAAAAGCGCAGACCACTAGGACCCTGCTCATTACTCCAATTCTGACCCACCCCTGAGTCAGGGGTCCAATCACGCTGTGTCGCTCCCAAGTGGACCTGAGGCCCCCCCCAAACAGCCTTCCTCAAGCAGCTCCCCTTTCCTGGTGGCCAGTGCCACCTCCCAGGGCCACCGCAGTTGGTGCTGCTGGATCGGAGGCTGGCTCTGGAGTGGAGTTCGTTGGCTTGACTGGTTGACTCTGCCAGGTTGGCTCCCGTCTCTCAAGCAGCAGCTTGTCTTCTGTGCCACTTTGGGCTTTGCCCTGTCTGAGGCTAGGGGCTCTTCTGCTCGATGGTCGCCTTCCTCATCTTCTGTGTCATACGAGGTGCCGTGGGGTCACCCGGCCGTCCTTGCTCCTTTGGCTCTGTGCCATTCCTGGTGCCTGAGTGTACTAAGTTTTACCATTGAAGACATTTCTGGAACCCCTCCTCCAAAACAAACTGGATCCCCTTGGAGATGGGTATGCTGTGGGGAGCAAATGCATCTTGAATCAGAACATCCCCATTAGAGATGGGGACACTGGGTCCAGCTCTGCCCCTCACTGGAGGGTAGCCTGCCTCCAAAGTTGGGTCCATCTTTTCTCTCTCTTCCTCCATGACAGGAAAAAGACAGACGATCAATGACATTTTGTCCAACAAGAAATTGAGAGACCAGAATGCCTATGTGGAGGTATTCAGCCCAGCTGTCCTGGAGACGCTGCATGGGGTGGGGGGTGGGGGGTGGGGGTTAGGTGGGGTGGAGGCCTCTCAGGGCTGCTCACTACGCATTGGCTTGGCTACTGGCCTGAGGTCTGAAGCCCAGAAACAGGCAGAGAGCGGGAGGGGGAGCGTGTGAGGTTCCTGGGAGCCCGCACCCTGGATCTTACCCATCCCTGCCCTTGTTCCACACTTTCTCCTCCCCTAATGTACCCCCTTGGTCTCCCCACCAGAGCTGTATTGACTGGAACCGGGTAGTACTGAAGCGGGAGCTGGGCCTCGTGGAGGGCGACATCATTGATATCCCGCAGCTCTTCAGGCTCGTGGGGAACTCCGGAAGGAACCCAAAGGCCGAGGCCTTCTTCCCAAACATGGTAAGGAGGTGACAGCCACCACCCAACTTCACCTCACTTAAATGGCTTAAACCTCAATGTGCAACCAGGAGAGGTCTAAAGTGGGCCGAAGGCAGGGGCAGACGGTTCTTCCTTCACCCTTTGAGGCTCCCGCGGCCCTCATGGCACCCAGAGCCTCTTCTGAGCCTTGCAGCAAGTCAGGAGTGGGTTCTCTCATTGCTTTGCTTTCCAGAGGCAGTTCAGAGAGGTTAGGTCTCTAGCGCAAAAACACACAGCAGGTAAGAGATGGCAGAGCCCGGGTCTGGCTTCAAAACCAGCTCTACCACTGCTGCCTCCAGGCTTCCATACAGGGGTCAGGGACTGGCAGACATGGGCCATAGACAAAGTGTTCAGGGGTGGTATTCATTGCCAGGAAGGAAGCCCATGGGGAACAGGGCACCGGAGGTAGTGGTGGCAGCCCCTCCCTTAGGGTGGGGCCAGATTTGACATTTCAGAGCATGGACACATTTGTTACTTAACTGTGACCCCAAGTGCATCTTCCCACCTTCCACAGAGTTTTTACCAGCCTTCTCCAAAGAAAGCCCACAGGCCGGGTGGAGACTTACCTAGCTGTAGGGCTGGGGGCTACAGTTCAGGAAGGAGCCAGCAATGTTTATCAGCGCAGTCATTTTCTAATAGGCTCCCCAGGGCTCTGAGGTTCCAAGGCAGTGGCTCAAATCTGGCCATTGAGGTGTCTCCTCCACATGTTGAGTGAATGCAGATGACTCTGTTTAGTAGGCGAATCTGTTCCCCTCTCTCCCTGAGGCCCACGCATCATAGTTCACTGTGGTCCAGCTTCTCAGTGAGCTTAAACAGCATGAGACATTTTTACCAATAGAAGGCTTGTTCCAAAATGGTGGGAGGGGGCTGCTGGAGAGATGGCTCAGAGCCGGCTGCTCTTCCAGAGGTTCTGAGTTCAATTCCCAGCAACCACATGGCGCCCTCTTCTGGTATGCAGGAATTCATACACAGAACACTGTATACACAATAAATAAATAAATCTTAAAAAAAAAAAAAAAAATCAAGAAGAAAACACAGTGTTAAAGTGTGCCCAGCACATGAGAAGTGGAGGGAGGCAGGAGAGTCAGAAGTTCAGAGTCAGCCTCAGCAACATAGTATATATGGACTATATGAGACCATGTCTCCAAGAAGAGATGTGTGGGCTGGGAGTCAGGAGCAGTGGCTACTCTTCTAGAGGACTCAGGCTCGATTCCTAGCACTCATGTCGGGTGCCCCTCCAACTGTCCGTAACTCCAGCTCTAGAGGATCTAATGCTGTCTTCTGGATTCCTCTGGGCACCTGGGCAGACACAGACAACATGAGTAAACATAAACTTAAGGGGGCAGGGGATGGACAGATGGCTTGGTGGCCAAGGACACTTGCTGTGCAATCATGAGAACCAAAACTCAGACCCCAGGTGACAAGCTGGCTGTCACCCACATGCCTGTAATTCCCACTCTGAGGGAGGTAGAGACAGAAAGGTGTCTGGAGCTTGTTGACTTCCAGCCTAGCTGGGAAAACAGGATCTCCAAGTTCAGGGAGAGATCTTGCCTCAAAGGAATACAGGGGAGAGTGACAGAGGAGGACACAAGAAGTCCTCCTTGGCCCTCTATGTGCACTGCCACACCCAAACACACACACACACACACACACACACACACACACACACACACAAGTTAATGAAAGGGGTATAAGAAAGCACAGGCCTGGGGCTGGAAAGATGACTCAGTGGTTAAGAGCATTGGATGCTCTTCCAGAGGACCTGGGTTCCATTCCAAGCACCCACGTGGCAGCTCACAACTGCCTATAACTCCACTTTCAACAGATCCAACACCCTCACACAGATACATGTAGGCAAAACATTAATGCTTGTAAAAAATAAATTTTAAAAAACTTTAAAAAGCACAGGCCTAGTTCACTAGACCGGTGGGTCCCCCACTAGCTGCTGTCTCCTCTGATCTGGGTCCCCACTTTCTCACAGGTGAACATGCTAGTGCTGGGCAAGCACCTGGGCATCCCCAAGCCCTTTGGGCCCCTCATCAATGGCCTCTGCTGCCTGGAGGAGAAGGTGCGCTCCCTGCTGGAGCCACTGGGCCTGCACTGTACCTTCATCGATGACTTCTATGCCTACCACATGTACCATGGAGAGGTTCACTGCGGCACCAACGTTCGCAGGAAGCCCTTCACCTTCAAGTGGTGGCACATGGTGCCCTGAGCCCCTGCCTCTGGCAGCCTCCTTCGAAGACTGTCCTGGCCGGAGGTTGCTGGCCTCCTGCAGTGAAGTGCAGCAGGAGATCTGGGACATTAGGGATCCCCCAGGGGTGGGTGGCCACTCCTCCCTGCCGTGGCTTGCTTGCTTCACCCATGTCTGGCTCTTCCATCTTCTGCATGTCCTAAAATGGTCCTTGCATAGCAAACTCAGATCTTCTTGGAGATGCTGTAATAAAGGTGTGGTTTTGTGTCTTAGTCTTAGCGCTGAGTTTCACCCCCAGCCCCATCCTCTGTAAAGCACATTGAAATCTATTTCAAAGCACCCATGAGGTGAATAGCTTCAACTATGGCTGGGAGCTCTTTGGACTTATTTATATGTCTCTCCTTTTCTTTTCTTTTTTTTTTTTTAACCCCTTTGTGTTTTGCATCGAATATCGGCTCTGTGGTAGTCTTGCTCAGGGGTCTCGTTTCTCGGCATCAACATTACCATCAACTTTCAACAGCATATAAATTCTTTTTTTTTTTTTTTTTTTTTG
>CABHPH010158363.1:0-28635 GCA_902168325.1 Peromyscus nudipes | reverse complement strand
TTTTTTTTCAAGCAGTGCTGGAGATGGAACCTGGGGCCTCATGGGTGCTGGGCAAGTGCTCTACCAGTTACACATGCCTTGGAGCCCAGGGTGGTGATTTACACCTTTAATCCCAGCACGTGAGAGACAGAAGCAGGCAACCTGTGAATTCAAGACCAGCCTGGTCTGTATATTGAGTTCCAGGCTAGCAGGGGCAACATAGTGAGACCTAGACTCAATTAATTAACTAATTAATTAGTTAAAAATAAGTAGAAACACATTCCTCAGGCCAGTAATGGCTCAGTGGGTAAAGGCACTTGAGTGCAAGCCTGATAACCCAAGTTCAGTACCCAGAACCCTTGTAAAGACAGAGAAAACTGACTCCACAAAGTTGTCCTGTGACTGTCACATGCATGCAGTGGGTGGCACTGGTGTGTCAGTACTCACAGCCTATGTACTAATGAGAAAACGCATTCCTCCAGAAGCTGGGAGATGGTACTGTGTGATAAAGCATGCACTGAACAAGTGTGAGGGCTTGAGTTCAGATCCCCAGAACCCATGGTAATTTAAAATAAGAATGCCTGTAATCCCAGCTGGTCGGAGTTAATAGAGATAAATCAACCCGGGGGCTCCCTGGCCAGCCGGTCAATACACCAACAGTGGGCTCTAAGTTCAATGAGCTGCCTTACCTCCAACATAAGGCATTGTTTGTTGGTGTGCCAGACGGCCTGGAACAGGGCCTGGAACACCTTAGGAATGATGGAATTTTGTGGAATAAAGTATAGAATGAGTGCTGGTACAATGCTCCAAAGACTCGTGTTCAGGACCAGCAAGAAGATTCAATGAGTACTACCTGAAGGCCTGCTGGGAGAACCATGGGGACAGGAGACACCTGATAGGAGACCCAACTGCCATACCTTGTCCTCTGACAGTCACACGCATGATGTGTCATGTACTCACACACACACACAAATATAATTTTTTAAAAACCTCAGATTCAGACAGGCATGGAGATGAACACTTATAATCTCAGCATTCAGGAGGCTGAGGCAGGAGGAATATTGTAAGTTAAAGGTAACCTAGGCTAGATAGTGAGATTTGTCCCAGAACAGGATTCTTTCCTAAAATCTCTCCCCTGCCCATAAGAAAGGGATGAATAAAACCTGAGTCCAACCATGAAGCGGGACAGCTGCTCCCCTGGCTAGAATTTTCTGGGTCAAAGCAACTTTCCTGTGGCCCAGAGAGGCTGGGGACAGTGGGAAGTTATGCAGGAGACAGACCCCTGCAGACTAGAGGTCTGAGGTTGCAGAAGGATATGGGGGGAGGGGCTGATGGGTAAAGCAGCCCCTGAAATGGAGGGAGCTGCCTCAGCCGTCCTGGGGGAGGAGCTGCTTCCAAGAGAGCCAGGGCAAAACACAGAGTGGCCTCATGAACAGCTCATTGGCTAAAGTCAATTAAAATGGAAACCAGGTGTGCTGACCAGCTTCTCATCGTGTGCGAGGCCAGGTCTGGTAGCACGTACCTGCAATCCCAGCACTAGAAAAGAAGAAACAAGAAGAACAGGAATTCAAGGCCATGCTCACATGCATATCAAGTCAGAGGCTAGCCTGAGCCACATGAGACCCTGTCCCAAGGAAGGATAGCTGTGATCGTTTTAAAAGAGGAAGGGTTGGGACTAGAGCAGTGGTTCTCAACCTCCCCAATGCTGTGACCTTTTAACACAGCTCCTCATGTGGTGGTGACCCCCGACCATAAAATTATTTCCATTGAACTTCATGACTGTAATTTCGATACTGTTAGGAATTGTAATGTAAACATCTAATATGCAGGATATCTGATATGTGACCCCTGTGAAAGGGGTTGCAGCCCTCAGACTGAGAACTGCTAAGTGGTTAAAAGCACTTGCTGCTCTTGCAGAGAACCCAGGTTCAGTTCTCAGCATGTCTATGATGGCTCACACCTGTCTGTAACTCCAGTTCCAGCGCATCTGATGTGCCCTGCTGACATCTCTGTGCTCCTGCACACTTGTGGCACGTTTACCTACACACAGGCACATATTCATAAAATAAAATCTTTGTAAAAGATTCTCTCACCTCTGGATAGCACTGGGGTGGGGACAATGCCTTTAACACACGGGTTCTTTGGGGACACTCTAACCAGAGTTTCGAGCCTGCAGAATCCTTGAGTAGATAAAAACCAGATGGGCCTCCACAGCAACCTCAACCTTGCTCCACTACAAATAAATGAAATTTGGGTTATTTTCTGAAAGAAAAAAAAAAGTTTACAAAATTTAACGCCAGCCAATCATAAGCTGTAAAGCGATAACTGTGACCCAGGGCTTTTGCCATTGCAAACCAATCAAATAATGTCCTTTTACCTCTTTGTTTTCCCAGTAAATACTTGCCTCTAGCACCTCGTCCTTGGGATGCTAACCCTCTCGGTTTGGTGTACACCCATGGACAAATGACTTCTTCCTTAGATAAGCTATGTGTCACTGGTCTTTCTTCTTTCTCTCCTTGACACAGGGTCTCTCTATGTAGCCCTGGCTCACCCAGAACTGCCTATTGGACCAGGCTGGCCTCGAACTCAGAAATATTCCTGCCTCTGCCTCAGGTGCTGGGATTAGAAGTGTGGCCGCCATGTCACTGTGTGTGTGTGTGTGTGTGTGTGTGTGTGTGTGTGTGTGCACTCACACCGCGGTGCACGTGTGAGGACTGTCGGAAACACCGAGTTTCTTCTTTCTGCCATGTGCATTCTGCACATCAAACTCCACACACCAGGCCCCGTGGCAAGTGTCTTTCCCTACTGAGCCACCTAACGAGCTCTGACTTTTCTTTAACCTTTGTTAAATCCCTTTGTCCCCCTCCCTTCCTCAGAGACTGCCTGGGAGTGTCTGAGACAGATGTGATAAATGCCACAAACCAGGTGTTCCTAAAACCCAGGAAGGAACTCAGTCCCCCATAGTGGCCTGAGACCACAGCAGTTTCACAGGGTTAGGACTAAGCTGTCCCCCTCACCTTCCAAAGGTCCCCCAAGAGAGCGCCTCTTCACCACTTTCAGCTCCTACTGACTGCTAGCTTCCGGTTCCTGCCTTCGATGTCATGTGCTTTGTTTGCTTTTTTGGAGACAGGGCCTTCCTTGCTAGTAGCCCTAACCTACCTGACACTCCCTTTGTAGCCAAGGCTGCCCTCAAACGCATAGTCATCTTTCTGCCCCAGCCTTTTGAGTGCACAGATTATGGGTGTGTACCTCCAAAGCCAGCTGGGAGCTGGTACCATGATTCCTTCTCTGATAGGCGGGTAAAATGGAGAGAGAAATGGAGGTGCCCCCCTCTATGCTCTGCCCTGCACCAAGATCTTCTGGGAAATCAGCTGGAGAAGCTCCTGTATGGAATCTCCTTAATTAGCCCAGGCTGATGTCCTGCTCTTGATCCTCTGCCTCAGTCTACCAAGTTCTGGGACTGCAGATATGAGTCACCATGCTCAGCTTGTAGTATAGGAATGATGGGAACTGAGCCTAAGGCCTGGAGGTAGATAAATTCTCCATCAAGGAGCTACACTCCCACCCACCCCCTTTTTAAAAACTTTGACACACTCTTATTGAATTGCCTAATCTAGGCTTGAACTCACTCCATAAGCACAGGCTGGCCTACCTCAGCTGGGTCTTTTCCCCCCTAACAACAAATATGTATACTATGGAATACAATATGGTATTTTGTGGTTTTTGAAACAGGGTCTTAGGAGGCACAGGTACTGGATCTCTGTGAGTTCAAGGCCAGCCTGGTGAATTCCAGGACAGGCTCCAAAGCTACAGAGTCTTGAAAAACCAAAAAAAGAAAGGAAGGAAGGAAGGAAGGAAGGAAGGAAGGAAGGAAGGAAGGAAGGAAGGAAGGAAGAAGAAACAGGGTCTCGTTCTGTAACCCAGGTTGGTCTCAAACTCACAGAACTCCTCCTGCCTCAGTCTGAGTGCTGAACCAATGGACAGGCAGGAACCACCACATGTGGTATAGTCATTTGACCTAGGTATGCATTACTAAAAAAGACCACAAAACTCACCGATGTACCTGTCAGCAACTTATTGTAGGGCATGAGAATGTTGACCCCTGTTTTAGCAATTTTGAAATATACAATAATTATAAATTTCCTTTTTGTTTTGTGGGCCTAGATGGACAACAGCTGTAAGCAAGGCTCCACAGGTTTACCCCATGCACCAGCTGGTGCTGCCCACCCCCCCAGCCCACCCCCACCTCACTCCTGTGCTAGCAGGAGACACAGCTGTAAGCCACTGGATCGCCTTCATCACCAGGAGAAAGGCTGCAGGTTGTCTGCCAGGACCAGGGATTTGAAGAGCTAATCAGTTTCCCCAACGGTGATCTCAGCACTTTGCCAAACTCCTCCCCATCAATTGCCAAGTAGCATACATCCTAGAGCAGTAATTCTCAACCTTCCTAATGCTGCGACCTTTTAATACAGTTCTCATGTTGTGGGGACCCCAAACATAAAATTATTTCGTTGCTACTTCATAACTGTAATTTTGCTACTGTTATCAATTTTAGTGTCAATATCTGATATGTAGGATATCTGATATGTGACCTCAGAGGGGTTAAGTTGAGAACCACTGTCCTAGAACCAAGACCCCAACCTTGAGATGTAGCACCCTGACCACAGCCCCTTACTTCCTCTGGAGACCTTCACCCTGGCAGTTCTAGTAGAGTCTGCTATGTCTTGGACCATGCAGGTTCCAACTTCCCTTGCTCCCAGTGGAAGGCCAGAGCTCCAAGTGATTAGCCTCTGATACCCCAGGGCCGCAGGGTCTACAGGCAGCAGCTGATAAACATTGATACCAACTGAAAGGGCCCCGCCACCCCCTTCTCCCCTCCCCACTCCTGTGCACCTCCCACAGCTACCAGGGAGAAAAGCAGGCACACCTGGGTGGGATTGAGGCCTTGAACCCTTAACAAGGGGGCGGACTGGGGCGTTCCTTACCCTACTAAAGAGGAAGGCAAGGGGGGCATGAGAGCCCTAGACAGTTACTTTGGTAGGTAAGGGCTGTACCTGAGAGTGGCTGGCTTGGACGCCTTGCCATGTCTTTCCAGAGTACTCTCAGCCTGTCCCTGGACAGTCCCACCCATGCCATTTGTGTGCTGGGCATGGAAATCACATTGGACATCAGTGGGTAAGGCTTAGGGGCATCTAAAGGGGTTCCTGCAAGGGGCAGTCTGGGTAGAGGCCCCGTGTCCAGGAATCAGCTGAACTGGCTGGCCTCCAGGAATCTGGTTTGGTCTACGGGGGCCTTCTAGTCCCACTGCAGGAGACTACCTTACAGCTTTCCTCTGCCTCTTGCTCCTAAGAGCCCCCTTAGCTTTGATGCAGTCGTGAGGAGTAGGCGAGGGGATGTTTTCCTTGTGGTTCTTGCATTTGCTTGCTCTGTGCATGGGAGCTGGGGCCTGTATATAAAATGAAGATTCGATTACTTGTGAGGTGTTGGTGGGAGGGTGAGGTTGGGGCTGGAAATCATCAGGAAGAATGGAGATCACAGGGTAGAGGTGGTAAGAGAAAAGCTGAAGAGACTAGGGCCCCCCAAATCCCACTGACCAGCAGGCCACTTCCTCAACCCCATAAGATGGATGAGGATTGGAGAGCTGTCCTGAAACCCTGCTAGGCTAGTGAGACCCTGCGCTTCTAACGTTCATTGTCTCTGTCAAAACCAGGTGTGCACCCGAGAACTGCCAGTCCTTCACCATCCGTGGCTCACCCAGGATCCTGATCCACATCTCCAGCACAGTCATTACTGGGAAGGAGGATGCCGTGGTCTGGCGACCAATGAACAAACCCACAGAGGCACTGGTGAGAATGGTGTCACCCAGCCCCACTGTGGACGAGGACAAGGTGAGCCAGGGAGGGGAGAGGGCTAACCCTTACCTACCCAGGTGATCCAGTGTGGAAGCCTGCAAGCCTAGCTGAAGCCCATTGGCAAAAGGCCAGCTGTCTGTGGACAGGGAACAAGATGCAGTGGGGGATGGTGAGCGGGAGGAACCTGCCCGTCTGTGTGTCTAGGCCAGGCAGTCAGGTGGTTCACTAGGGTAAGCACTGGGCCTTGAGTAGGCTAGAACCAAGGTTGTAAACTGGACCTAATGGTGCGTGCTTATTAAGCCCACTTAACCGGAAGGAGGATCAAAAGTGCAAGATCTACCTGGGCTGCAGAACAAGTTCAAGGCCAGCACAAGCAACTTCAGTGAGACTCTAGAAGTCCTAGGCGGTCGAGGCCCTCGGGCCAGCTCACAGTGGGCTGCTGGAAACTTAGATGCCTGGAGCACAAAAGCCGAGGTCAAATGCCTAGACTCCACCTACCACTCTGGCGCTGGGCTCCTGCCCTCCACCCTTAACAGATCCTCCCACTGTCTCCACAGGTGTTGATCTCCTACTACTGTCCTGACACAGAGGTCCCCACGGCCACAGCTGTGTTGTACCTCACCGGCGTTGGTGAGTCTTGCTCCCTCTAGGAGCTGGAGCCCATCCAGCCCTTCTCTGGAGAGCAGGGCAGACGGTGCCAAGCTAGGGAGAGACTCCTCATATATAAAATGTCTCTTATTGGTTCCCTTGGGGTTCAGTCCCTCCTCCCTTCCTTAATTTCCTGAGGATAACGGCAACCAGAATCTGCTCTCTTCCTCACTCGCCATCACTGACAGGTCTGATCCAAAATGCCTATGTCCTCTCACTGTGGATCTCTACCCTTAGCAACTTACTGATGTAAGAGGGCCTTAACTCTCTGTGTGAGCATGCACGGGGCCAGAGGGAGGGCATCAGGTGCCCCTGGACTGGAGTTACAGGTGGTTGTGATGTCTGATCATGCTGGGAACTGAACTTGGATCCTCTGGGAAAGAAGCAGTAACAGCTCCTCATAGCTGAGCCATCTCTCCAGGCCCATCTCCCAGCTGCTTACTAAAAACCAGGTGGCCACTGTCCTCTCTGCCTTGACCCGCTGCTATTAGACACACCTGTCATCCTTCTCTACACAAGTCACCTGAAACATATCGAGATCCCTCCTTGATCTTTCCCAGGGCCTTTTGCAGAGCCCTTCACCCCCAGCTGGCCACCAAAGTGTTTCAGGCTCATGTAACTCTTCTATAGACTCCCAACACTGTCTCTACCCAGGCAGCCCCATAAGGTACATGAGTATTGCCTTCCCAACCTAGCTTATATGTCTAACTTAATGGATCCTAAACTGATTTCTATCTACCCTGCCCCAAGCCTCTTCTTAAATTCTGTGTATGTGTTCATGTGCATCATAAGGTAGACGTGGTCCTTGGAGGTCAGAAGGGTGCTTGATCATCTTGAACTGTGGAGTTGGCAGGCAGGTGTGAGCTTCCATGTGGGTTCTGGGAATTGAAATTGGGTCTTCTGCATGAGCAGTCAGTGCTCTTCACTGCATCTCTGTCTCCTGGGGTTGGCAGCTTCCCCTATCACAGCAGACATAGCTCCAGCCTTCTGGGTGTTCAGGCTCGTCGCCTTGGTGTTGCCCTTCATCCTCCAGGACTCCATGTCAGTCTAAATCTTAGACACTTTAAGTGTAGCTGGACTGCAAGGAGTCCTTGGCCCTGTCTGTCCAGACTGTCATCATCCTCGATTTTTTGCCCAGGTCTTCAGTGGGACTCCCAGCATCTTGCCATTCTGTGGGTCCAGTTTTGATCCCGCAACTAGTGGTGTATCTTCAGAAAGACCTCAGCTGACAGGTTCCCAGGCTTTGAGCTGCTTCTGTAGGACCCGAATCAAATCAAACATCATGACTGCCACAAGCCCTCCATGAGTAGCCCAGCTACGCTCTGACGTACCTCTGACAAGAGTCTGGTTTTCTTGACTCTATTTTTGGCAGTAGTGGCTTCTTTGACCCTTGAACTTGCCACTTTGTACATATTTCCCATTCCTTCTGTACCTTGGACTCCAGATGTTAGATCTGTTGCCTCTTTCAGGGCTGAGATGTTAATTTATAAGACTCCCTTGACTCCCTAAAGACAAACAGCTGGCTCCATTCCCTAGTCTCTGCACCCCCTGACCCATATTACTGTCAATGAACATATATACTATCCTCTCCAGCCAACCTCTGCAAACTTAAACACTGTGAACTCCAAAATGGCAGGCTTTACATACTGCTATATCCCAAGCAGTCAGGATATTGTGGGCAGCAGGGCACCATGCCTACAGGCTGGGTGCTGAGGGTGCAGCAGCAAGCCAGGGCCAGGCTCATGGCCCTGACCCTCCAGACGGGGCAAGTGGCACTTCACACAAGATCTAGGAGCGAGACTAAGGTGAAGTTGAAGGAAGCTGAGCTGAGTGGGAAGGGGCAGGCAGTGGGATGCCACGAGAAGGTTGTCCCCCAGGAAGGCTTTGGGCAGAAGCCTGGACCCTTAAGTTTCTGAGGAATTCTGTGTTGATCCTTGTGTGTCTTCAAGTTCAAAGATTTTTCTAGAAGGGTAAGGAGGTAGATTCCCTGTTGGAATTGCTTGGACAGAACGTGAAAGGATGAGATCATATCAGGATCTATGTCTGAGTTCTGGAGTGCGGATAGGGGCGGGGGAAGATGGCCCCCTCCCTGACTTATTCATGGGAACCAGCATGCCTATGAGGACACTGGCTCACCAGGAGTATCCAACCTGTGGCCCAATATAGCTATGGATACATTCCAATATAAAATCACACAAGAAAACAGTTGTGTTTTTCTTTTTTTTTTAAATGTGTGGCTAACTCATTGTGTGGATCTTGGCATGAATTTTGAAGTTGCTGAACTTCTCGACATTAAGACACCATGTTAGGCTTTCAACAGCATCAGAGGCTGGGCTTGCCCTGTGAGGACCACCAGAGCTTCTGGGTCCCATTAGCAGTGCAGGTGTCTGAGATCTCTCTTTCCTTTCAGAGATCTCCCTAGAAGCAGACATCTACCGAGATGGACAGCTGGACATGCCAAGTGACAAGCAGGCTAAGGTGAGGCTTGCCTGGTCGAGGGAGCAAGGCAGGACCTTAGGGAGCCATCTCTGACTCTCAGGCCTATTTTTATCTGACCTCCAGGGTGTCTTTAACTTTCATTGCTACACAAGTCAAGGTCAATAAAATCGATTTCTGACTTACTGGAAAATAGCCAGGTGTGGTGGGAATGTGCCTTTCCAGTATCTACGAAGTAAAGCAGAAGCATCAGGCATTGAAGGCCATTCTTGGGAATTCCAAGCTAGCCTGGGCTATGGTAGATCCTGTCTCGGAACAAAACAGAGCCAGATGTGGTGGCCCCTGCCTATCAAAGGCAGGATGGTGAGTCTGATGCCATCCTAGGCTTACATACAAGACCTCTTCTCAAAACAAAATCAAAATAGGAGGTGTCCAGAGGCACAGGCCTGCTTATACAGCCGGCTATAGCAGAATTAGCTTTGCCACCCCTGGACCTCTGGTGGGGACACATCTCTTGTAGCATGCCTCTGTCTCTGCATTCCTGAAACCTGCTTTCACTCACCCAGTAGCCTTCTGCCCTCATAGGTCGTCATCCTCAAACGCTGTCCCCTGGGTCCCCAGGGACTGTGAGGACAAAGCTCTGCATGTGAGACGCAGAAGGTTTGCTTGTCTCTTTCCTGCCTCAATGTCCCTGTCCTTTGCAGAAAAGATGGGTGTGGGGCCCGAATGGCTGGGGGGCCATCCTGCTTGTCAACTGTAATCCCGGCGACACAGGCGAGTCTGAACAGACCAGTGACCAGGACAAGGGCAAAGGTACACCCTTCCGACATCCCCACCTCTGCCAAGCTCTGGCCATTCCTCAGCACACGTGCAGGTCACAGCCGATTCCTTGGATGATCAAGGCTCTTTTCATAGGTTGGGAGTGTATTATTCCATAGGAGAGCATTTGCCTAACATGTACAAAGGCCCTGGGTGACATTACTGGCATACCAAAGGGTTATATGCCTTGAAGCTGTCTGAGAGGCCACATGGTTTCATACAAAGATGTGTGTACAGCTTTTAAAAGAATTATTCATAAGCCAGGTGTGGTGGCACACTCCTTTAATCCCAGCACTTGGGAGGCAGAAGCAGGCAGATCTGAGTTCAAAGCCATCCTGGTCTAGAGTGAGTTCCAGGACAGTCAGGGCTACACAGGGAAACCCTGTCTCAAAAAATTGATTCATTGCATGTGTGTGTCTGAGTTTGCATATACCACGTGTGTGTTGGAGTCCTTGAAGTCAGGACAACAGATCTCCTGGAACTGGAATTTACAATTGGTTGTAAGCCACTTGAAATGGATGCTAGGAGCCAAACCCAGATCCTTTGGAAGAGTAGCAAATGCTCTTAACTACGAAGGTAACTTTCCAGGTCCTCTGCATGTGTTTTGAGACAAATATCTCATGTAGCCCAGGCCGGCCTTGAACTTCTAATTATCTTGTGTCTACCTCCTGAGAGAATTACAAATGTTTCACCACACCATTTACATATAGTGCTAGGGATTGGACACACCCCTGAGACTTTGTGCATGCTAGGCAAACACTATCAGCTGAGCTACATCCTCTGTCCCCATGAAGAAAGAGTCTTAATCAGACAACCCATTACTTCCTGGCTATGAATAAGCCTCATTTTGCCATGTGGGGGGCAGGTAGAGAGATGTTGACCTCACAAGATGGTGAGAACTCTTGATCCCATAAAAGGGGTGTGGGAACCTCTCTACAGTGAGCAGGAGGTGCCTTCAGGCTGGGGATCCTGGAGCATCCCAGGAGCCAGAGGATCTGGGATAAGCCTTAAAACCAGACATGATAGCTCACACCTGTCATGCCAGCACCTGGGAGGCTGAGGCAGGGGAATCGCTGTGTTCAGCCAGCCTGGACTACTAAGCGAGACTCAATGCAACTTCACCCCATCCCTGCTGCTCACTTTCCTGTCCCAGAGCCTGACCTGAGCCTGTGTCCATGCTTTTTTGTCCAGCAATACAGAACCTATCTCAAATGACTCTGACTGTGGAGGGCCCCCAAGCTGTCCTTAAGAATTACTGCCTGATCCTCCATACTTCCAAGGAAGAGTCAAGCAAGGCAAAGGTCTACTGGCTCCAGAGTAAGTCCCAGCCCTACACCACCTCTAACAGGGTGCCCAGAATCTAGAGTTGCGGGTCACAGGCTGTGTGGCCAGATCTTTGTTGCAGGGACTGTCTGGCTGCCACCTTTACCAGACAGTTAATTTATATATACTACCATCGGTTAGCCAATCCATCTAGATATGGGGATGATGGTGCCTAGCTTCAGGATTCTCTTAGCTGGAAATGGAGAAATACATTTGAACTGATGGGATGCCTTATAAATATCTCCAAGTAACTCCTGCTAGGAGGATCTATCTTTAAAAAACTTTGTGTATGGCTGTCTTGCCTACATGTATGTGTATGCACTATGTGTGCCTGGTGATTACAGAGGTCCACAAGAGGGTGTGAGGTTCTCTGGAACTGGAGTTAGGTGGTTGTGAGCCTGCAATGTGAGTGCTGGAAATCTAACCCGGGTCTTCTGGAAGAAGTGTCCAGTGCTCTTAACCACTGAGCCATCTCTCTAGTCTGGAACCACCTTAACCCAAGACCCCATTATAGTAAACCTTTGGAATCTAGTGACTCAGAAGCAGGAGCTGCAGTCATGATGGTACACCCATGTGGTACCCCGTCCCCTGCTCACTCCCCAGGAGGCAAGTGACATGTGCTGTTTGCTGTCCAGGCTGATTGAAGGCCTGGGGAAAGGGATCAAGTGGCCTGGGGTGGGAGTGGGGGTTTGCTGGTTTTTTCTCATAACTGGCCTGGTTTAATTGGGAGTGGTAAGAGGACCCAGGTGGTTATTGACACCAGGGAGAAGCTTGGCAGCTCAGCTGATTTGCAGTCTAGCTACTATAAAGACAATCTGATATGTGACCAGCCACCTTCAGAGTCTCTCCTGTAGTTTACACGACCTAAAACTGAAATTGGCTTCATGGTAGCGGTGGCAGGGCTCACACCTTAGGTGCCTCCTGAGATGTCTCTGGAGGTGTCATCCATTATGTGGATGGCCAACATCTGGTGGGGTTGTCAAGCACATCTCTGCATGCTGAGTGTCTCAACCTTTAGGGACTCCTACAATTCTTCCCAAAGGTCAGATTTGTGAGTTCAAGTAAATAGCCTCTGGTCTCTACATGCGTGTGCACACACTTGTAAATACAGTTTAGTGCATTAAGTGACTCTTAACAGTGTTGGCAATCTCGGAGCCCTCGGCTCTGATGTTGAGAATGGATCATAAGCCTGCTGTGTTTGCCCACCTGGAACACCGATAGCAACCAGACAGCTCCAGCAGCTGGTCACCCCCTTCTCTCTCCTAGAAGGTACCACCACCAGTACCTATGAACTGGTAATAGGACCTGGCAAGCCCGACCATGTCCTGGATCCCTTTGAGAACCGAGGGAAAGAGACCTTCTACATAGAGGCCTTGGAGTTCCCATCTGCCAGCTTCACAGGCCTGATTTCCTTCTCCATCTCCCTAGTGGAAAAGTCTAATGACCAAGTATGTCCCTGGGGCAGCAAGGATCCCTGGGTTCGGTGGAGGGAAGAGAGCCATGGGTGCTAGGCAGGACACCCATGTATGGCTCTCAGTACAGCTGGGGGGGGGGGGGGCGGGGGAATGTTCCAGAAAGCTGTGGAAGGTAGTGGGCTCTAGTGATGAGTTAAGATAAACAGCTGCAGACCCCAGGGGGTGCTAGGGAGAAGGGGGCAGATGGAGCCCGGTCTCCATGGAGACATGTCATACATTGCAGTCGATCCCGGAGATGCCGCTATACAAAGATACAGTAATGTTCCGGGTTGCTCCTTACATCTTCACTCCCAGCACCCAGATGCCTCTCGAGCTTTACCTGTGCAGGTAAGAGTTCCTGAGGCCACTTGGGGAGGGTGTCTCACTAGCATCCTCTCCTCCATCCATGCTGGCTGGGAGACCCAAGAAAATAAGGTCTTAGGAAAGTTGCATAGGATGTCAACACAAACACTGGGTCTGGGATTGGACTAAAATCTTGGTGAGGACACTTTCCAATTGTGACTCGCTGGTACCATCAACTCTTGAGGGTCCAGTTATTAAATTAGATGTCTTGACATCACCTTCAAATGTCACTTTGTGCCCAAGGAAAGGATTCCACTGTAGATCCACAAGTGTTGGTGTTCTCTATGAAAACTAAAATCTCGGGGCTGGAGAGATGGCTTAGTGGTTAAGAGCACCAATTGCTCTTCCAGAGGACCCAGGTTCAATTCCCAGCATCCATATGGCAGCTAACAACTGTCTATAACTCCAAGATCCGACACCCTCACACAGACATACGTGCAGGCAAAACACCAATGCACATAAAATAAAATAAAAAAAAAAGAAAACCAAAATCTCAAGTTTTTCCAAGTGTGGTGTGGGGCACACCTTGAACCCCAGCACTCGGGTGACAGAGGCAGGCCAAGTCTGAGTTTGGGGCCAGCCTGGTCTGCAAAGCAAGTTCCAGGACACTGTAGTAATAAGACCTTGTCTCTCAAAAAAAAAAAAAAAAACCAAAACAAAAAACCCAACCCAGGTGTTCAGATGTCCCCTCCCATCCCCACGCCCCACAGATAGATGACCTCATTGGCCATCTTGAGCTGCCCTAGTTTCTAGCTGTCCTCATGGGGAGCAGTCATCCAATGGTTTGGGTAGAGGAGCCCATGCAAGGCTATAATAAAGAGCGTGTGTGTGCACAGGTGATCAAAAGGTGTGAACAGGGTTGGGCTGCCACTAGTTGCCAGCATAGTCTAGGCAGAAACAGTCCAAGCCAGTGACCTATACTGAGGTAGGGGGCAGCGGCTCCGTTTACCTCGCGGGCAGAATGTGGCCCTCTCCCTTGCCCCGCCCCTGGGACCTGGAGTGACTGTTGCGAGGACGTTGAGGAAATCACAGTGGGCTTCTCTCTTGCGGCAGGGCGCTGCAGCTGCAGGGCTTTGTGGACACAGTGATAAGGCTGAGTGAGAAGAGCAACGTGCAGGTGGCATCTGTGTATGAGGACCCCAGCCGCCAGGGCAAATGGCTCCAGGTAACTGACACCCCCACTTGAGGTGCTCCAGCTGTGGAGGAACGGCAGAAGGGCTCGACACATGCCACAAGATGACCTTAACACAGTGAGCCAGCACACCACCAAGGCTTGTCAGATCAATCTAGAGTCTAGTCCCCCTCCTTCTAGATGCCAGGCGTGTTTCGAGGTCAGTTGGAGACGTCGGTTGCAGGTGTTGGAGCTGGGCTGTGAGTCTGGGCTTGTGTCTGGCCTAACGGCAGAGCTGGAGCTGGTTTGGCTTTGGTTCTGGAGAATCCTTCTGTTCCAGGCACATCTGAGCATTTACTACTAGAGGCTGTCGTACCAGCAGGGGCTAGAAATGAGTAAGGACAGGTACCCTCCAGCCAGGCCCGAGCTCTGAGTGCCGAGAAAAGGGGATCAACGGGACAGCTCTTAAGCAGGTCATTTAGGTCGCTTGAGGAAACCTTCAGTGGGGTCACAAGATGGGCGCTGCCGGGGCTGTGATGGGGGCCACCAGCTCTAAAGGCGGCAATGCCATTGACAGAAGTCGCAATGCGAGGTGTGCCTGGAGGAACGAGGAGGGATGGGGGCAGGTAGAAGTTGCACCATGGAATAAGAGACCCTTTCAGCAAAGCACAGAAGCCAACTCAAACCAAGGTAGAGGTGACACTTGAAAGGTACAAACCAGAATTGAAAGGTCAAGGGATGTAGCTCAGAGTGCCTGCCTAGTGTTGAGTCCCAAATTCAGTTACCAGCATCCTGTAAAACTGGGTGCGAGGTGGTGCATACCTGTAATCCCAGCACTTGGAGACAAAGGAGGGAAAAATTGAGAATTCTAAAGCCAGCCCTCAGCTACATAGTAACTTTAAAGGCTACACACGAGAAGCTGTCTCAAAAGACAACCGGCCCGATCTACACACCAAAAGTCTCTTCAGCTGAGATGCAGGGAACTTTGGAGGTGGAGGGGGCCTGGCTAGAAGGCATCACAGGGCAGGGCAGAGAGTATGGTGACTGCTTGTAGGTACCAGAAACAATTCACTTGCTTTGAAAGTAGAGCTTGAGAAGACCTGTCAATGGATTATGGGTAGGGGGGTGGAATTCTCAATCTTAAACTGGAAGGTGGGATGTGTTGGGCAAAGCCTCTGGGAAGGTTTTGAGGGCTGAACAGGAGCTGACCAGGCTTCTCTCTGGCTGCTCCCAGGGAGTAGTGTAGCAGGTGAGGCAGCTGATGAAGAAAATGAACTACCATCTTTGTCTTCCCCAGGATGAAATGGCTTTCTGCTATACTCAGGCTCCTCACAAGACGGTGTCCTTGATTTTCGACACCCCTCGGGTTTCCAATATAGAAGAGTTCCCCATAAAATACTCACTGGTGAGGGGCTGGACTGTGTTCTGATTATAGTGAACCTCTCAGGCCCAGTGTTGAGCCGGGATGATGGGATGCTGGGGGCAGGGGTCCCAGGTGGCCTCTGGGGAAGGGGAGATAGATGTGCATGTTCCTGCCAGTCAGGAGTGAGAGGAGACCTACATCCAGTTCTTCCTATGTAACACTCTTCCCCATTGGGTGTCCTCCTAGAGCCCTGGCGTTGGCTACCTGACCCACCAAACCGAAGACCACAGAGTGGCTAGCCTGGATTCCATCGGGAACCTGATAGTATCCCCACCAGTCAAGGCTCAAGGCAAAGATTACCCACTAGGCAGGGTCCTCATTGGTGGCAGCTTTTACCCCAGGTGAGCTAGGCCAGCTGGCAGGTGATGAGCTGTCCATCTGGTCGCAGAAATTCTCAGCTCCCCTCAGCACACTGCTCTGCATTCTTTTTGACACTGAAGGGTACTTGAGCCTTTGGTTTGGGTAAGCCTGCTTGGAGGCGGGGCTGAGGATGTGGCACAGTTGGCGTGCTTACCTAGCAAAGAGGAGGCCCTAGGTTTAGTTCTATCCTTGACTCCTGCCTCTGGATTTGAGAGCAGCCTGAGCTATGTGGGACCCTGTCTCAAAGTAAAAACTTCCCCCAAAAAAAAAAAAAAAAAACTTCTTTGATTTCCTGGGTTTAAACCAACTAGGTTGTTGGCTGTTAGCCCCAAAAACATGATGTATACAAAACATGGGTTTGGGTTGGCGATCTTAACTCTAAAACCAGGTGATCCTGTAGTCCAGGGCTCAGTCAATTAGGATTATGTGATTTGCGCTTGAGCTAGGTCACAGTAAGGGCTACTGCAAACACACACCCCTTTCTAAGTTTTGTGTGAATGAGTGCCACAGCACACATTGCGATCAGGATAACCTGTAGGAATCAGTTCTCTATGTGGGTCCTCGGGATTCAGGGCAGGTCCCCAGGCTTGGCAACAAGTGCTCTTATCCTCTGAGCCAATTCGTTGGCACGGAGTAAGGAATCTGCCGCCCTACCTATTGGCAAAAGCAGTCCATAGCCTGGAGGTGGCCTGATTCTCAGTGTATGGTGGGCAGCTGCCCTAGGCCACATCATCTCAAAGGCTGCTCTCTCCCTCTTTCAGCTCTGAGGGCCGGGACATGAGCAAGGCTCTGCGTGACTTCGTGTGTGCCCAGCAGGTGCAGGCCCCTGTGGAGCTCTTTTCAGACTGGCTGATGACCGGCCACATGGATGAGTTCATGTGCTTTGTCCCTGTAAATGACAAACACGACGAGGGCAAGGTTTGTGCTGGGGCTGGAGAGGGTGCTGGAGACCCCAGGGGCCCTAGCACAGCAGGTGACTCTGCTCTCCTTTCCCAGGGCTTCCGCCTCCTGCTGGCCAGCCCCAGTGCCTGCTATGAGCTGTTTGAACAGAAGCAGAAGGAAGGCCACGGGGACGCGAACCTGTTTGATGAGGTCAGACCAGACCAGCTCATTTCTAATGGTAAAGTGACTTTTCTTCACCTAGGGCCTTTTTGTTTTTCGAGATGGTTTCTCTGTGTATCCCTGGCTGTCCTGGAACCCTGTAGGTCAGGCTGGCCTCGAACTCAGATCCGCCTGTCTCTGCCTCCTGAGTGCTGGGATTAAAAGCATAAGCCATCACCACCTGGCCACTTAGTACCTTCTTGAGCAGTTCCCAACTTGTGAGTCGAGACCCGGAGGGGGGGCAGGTTGAACAACCATTTCACAGGAGTCGCATATCAGATATCCGGCATATCAGATACTTACATTATGATTCCTAATGGTAGCCAAATTACAGTTATGAAGTAGCAATGAAATAATTTTGTGGTCGGGGATCACCACAACATGAGGGAATTGTATTAGAGGAGCACAGCAGCATTAGGAAGATTGAGAACCACTGGTCTAGTCTTCACTTTACCACCCTTGGTAGAGAGGGCACAGGAAATCCTAAGAGGTGGGATGGCCATTGTTGGGACACCTCACACCAGGAGGGGGGGGCACCCTACGATCCAGGCAGACCTGAGGTTCTGGGCTGCAGTGAAGTGGCTCCATTGGCCCCAACTGGTGATGCTGTATGACCTCCATGAGGAGCCACAGGCTTTAGTGGCCCTGACACTTCAGGTCTCCCTTAAGGAAACACAGGGGGACTGGCAAAGGTGTGTGCCCCAGGCCACCTTCTGACCTAAACATGAGGGGAACACAAAGGGACTGACTTTCTCCAATAAGGTGGGGGTGTCGGGACGGTCTCTCGACCTGGGTTAGAGACTCGGGGTACCATCCCTCTCCTGAGCAACGTTCTGTGATAAGGTCCAGGAACACCTTGTCACAGGGTGAGAGGTCATGGGATACATCCTAGAAAGCAAAGGTGGTGTCACTTCTGGGCTGGAACCTGAGGATCGGAGTTAAAGCTGTTGACCACAGCTAGAAGGCTCCTGGTACACACTTAGGGGGTAGCGCAGCACAGCTGTACAGAGTTGGTATCCAGCTGAGCCAAGTCAGGGCTGATATCACCAAACTAAAGTACTCTGAGCTTGCTTTCCTTCGAGCCACAGACAGTGGCTAGTGGTAGCAGATCCTGCCTGGATTTTCTGGTGTTGTGTATCTTGGCCAGCACCAGATGTAAGATACTAGACCCAGGTGTGGTCCCTGAGACTGACAATACAGTCACTGGTCCAAGGATGCCCCAGTGGCTGGGTCACGCTAGGCATTGATCTGCCCCCCGCCTGGCCTCTTTGCTTCCCACAGGGAGGGAGTCCAGAACCATCTCTCAAGTCCTGGCTGATGAGAACTTGCGAAAGCAGAATGATTATGTGGAGGTAAAGGCCTGAGATAGGAGACTATCCCCAAGAAGGCGCTGACCCTACTGGGGGTGGAGGCAGCTGCCAGCCCCAGACACAGATTTCAGGGGTACAGTGGGGTGGTCTGTCCACTGGGTCCTTACTACTCTCACACCAAGAACATCCAATGCCACGGTACACTGGTGCCCTGGTCTCTGCAGAAGCAGCTGAGGGCCACTTGCCCTGGCAGGGTGGGTACTAGATGAGTCCAGGGCAGGGTGGTTTGATATCTTTCAAGATGGAGCTGGATACCAAGGGTGTTGGCGTCAGCAGGGAAGTGTCCATGGCAGGTATGCTGAGTAGGCAGGAGTGGCTGCTTAGCTCTGAGGGAAGGACCTGAAGACTTCTGTGTGCCCCTGCCCTACTCTGCGTATGTGCTTCCTCTCCCCTCCCCCACCTCTGCACCCCTGAAGGACTAGTGGCCACCCAGCACAGACTAGTGAGGGATCCTGGCCCTCCTGCACCAGCAGCTTTTTCTCTGAATGCACTTTACCTTAGGACTACTATACTATGTGGTAAGGAAAGGCTTGCATGGCCCACCAGGGCTCCTAGCTCACGGGATTTGAGCCAGATAGAAGCTGCTCCAAGGTCTTTTCTGGATTTGTGTAGAAACAGGGTTCAGCTCCTTCCTGATGATGATGTTCGCATCCCTGTCTCTCCCTGCCTTCCCTGTGGTTCAGAAATGCATTAGCCTGAACCGCACCCTCCTAAAGAAGGAACTGGGCCTGACGGACAAAGACATCATTGCCATCCCACAGCTCTTCTGCCTGGAGCTGCTGACAAACGTCCCCTCCAACCAACAGACCACAAAACTCTTCGCAAGGCCGTACTTCCCTGACATGGTGAGGGCTACTGGGCATGCCTGGTTCCAACAGTCTGCTTGGCCTTGCAGGCCAGGGTGCTGGATTGTATCAGATGGGTGTGGCCTGAACTGGGAGTCTGATGTAGCCCCCATGTTCAGGTGCATAGTACCAAAGCTGCTATGAAAGGGTTAAAGATGGGGGAGTGTGTGTCAATGAACAAAGCTGAGCATGAAAGCCTGCGGATTACTGGAGCCCCCTGGGTCTCAAAGCTGGCAGGGATAGGGTACACAGACAAAGCCAGAGCAACAAATCCAGAGACCAAAAATATGGTAAGCCACCAAGGTTAGCTGCTGGTCAGAGAATTCGTGTTTTTCAGAGAAACATTGGCAGGCACTAGAAAACTAAGCAAAAATATTGATTTCACTGAGATTGATTGATACCTACATGGACACAGGCTTAGGTTTGGCCAACCTTAAGGAGTGATGTGTGGGTTTCCCCTGTATCTAATTCTATGTGCCACCCCACCCCCAGGATGGGCAGGGATAGCTTTTCAGGGCTCTGATCCTGCCTGACCCTAGTTCTAACTGTCTTTAACAGCTGCAGATGATTGTGTTGGGCAGGAATCTAGGGATCCCCAAGCCCTTTGGGCCCCTAATCAAGGGCACCTGCATCCTGGAAGAGAGAGTCTGTAACCTACTGGAGCCCCTGGGTCTCAAGTGCACCTTCATTGATGACTTCGAATGCTACCTGACCAACATGGGAGACACCTGTGCCTGTATTATTATCCACCGGGTGCCATTTGCATTCAAGTGGTGGAAGATGATCCCTTAAACCCTGGGCCCCAGGGCTGCCGGCTCTGCCCCAGAGTGAACGGCCTTTACCATAAAGCAGTTGTGGCATGTGATTCCTGGTGCACTGGGTTGAAGGGGAATGGGGAGCTGGAACGGTCTTTAGACAGACCTAACTGCAGAGGAAATAAAATAAGGTGTTCTGAATGCATCTTAGAGAATCTGCCTTCCTTTGGAGAAGGAAGAGGCGGCTGAGGGAGTTTGCGCTACTTGGATGGGATGTGGCCCCAGTCGCTGTTCCTTCTGAATTTATAAAGGGAAAAACACAGCTGGACTTAGCTGCTTCAATCCAAAGCATTTGGCTAAGCCACACTCCTCTATACTCCGGGCTGAAGGAAGGAGAAGGGGGCCTTTAACACCTGGCCTGCGCTAGAGGGGACCGGCCTGAGAGGAGTTGGCATCCTGCCGGCGGGCAGCTGGCCCCAACAGATGGACGCTCGGCTTTCCTTCTCCGTCCAGTGGTGTGAGGGATAAAGATGGCTGTGTCAGCATGTACAGGCTCCCAAAGCCTGCAGTCCCCACTCAAGTGTCCTGTCTCTCTGCCCGTGTCAAGGGCAAACAGCAGAGGGGTTCAGAGGTCTGGTACCCTCTGGGGCTCTCACTGTTCTCAGGATTGGGCCCCTGGAGACCTTGGCAAACCTGAAGAGTGGTTCTCATCCCATGTGAGTTGGGGGCAGAGCTGGGTCTGGAGCCAGCAATGACTCCCACACTCCCAAGGGTTGTGTAGGTAGCATGGGTATGTGACCTTGCTTGTCTGATGGAGCAGTGGGGGCAGGGCCTTATCCCAGGCTGGCCTGAAGCTTCCTGCTCTGCATCACTATCCTACAGTATAGATGTGACTGAACAGCTGTGGCCTGGGGGGGGCCACTTGGTGGCCTCAACCTATTAAGGGGGGGCCTCTACTGTCCCACAGATCTGCTCAGGGCTAGGTATGGATTTGAATTTGCCAGCTGTTCTGGTCTTGGTGACAGTTTCTTACCCAATTTGTATTCACTGAATCCAAGTTTACAGTTGACACTACAGAGGACTTTGTGGCTGTGGCCCCTACTCTATTCAAGACCGTAACTCCCGAAGTTGAGGTTGTGGGTCTAAGGGTAAAGGTTCCCCTAAGTCTACTTGCATTTCCAGATGGTTGGTTGTAGATTCATCTCTAGAGTCGGGGAAGGCCTGAGCCCAGGAGGGGGGATAGCACTTGCCTGCCCTGGCAAACTTCTTTCCTGGGGGGACTCACCTACCTCTGCTAAGGTCCCTGACCAAACTTGCAGGCCTCCAGGAGCCCTGGTGGGCTCAGCTTGGCTGCTGGCCCCTAGACTCCAGCAGCATGGTCTTTGGTACATCTGCTAGAAGCCATCTACCATGGCCTGCCTCTCGGACACCTACAGAAGTGGATTCTCCAAACTGGACACAAGAGTTCCCTGAGAGAGGCCTCCCGGTTCCTAAGTTACCTCAGGTCTGGCTTATGAATGGCCAATTCTGACAAGGCCAATGATTACTTGGCATCATGCTTACATGTTCATAGTCAAGAAATGCACCCTGCACCTGCCTAAAGGTTCCATGCCAAGTCCTCACCAGATTTGGGGAGGGGGGGAGACTGAGGAGGACTCAGTCTGGCTAGAAGACCCTAGAATGAACCCAGTTCAATGACTCCTCTGGGCAGGGAGATCATCCCAAGACCCACTGTGCCCTGAACCTATAGCCCTCATGGTCCATCTACAACTTGGGACTCCACTGCCCAACTTAAGGGTGGCGTGGATGAGAAAATTGAGGTTGATAATCCAAAACCACTTATGTGACCCCCCCCCCACCTCTGGAAGGCTTTTTTTTTTGAGACAGGGTCTCATGTTGCCTAGTCCATGAACTCCCTACGTAGCCAAAAATGACCTTGAGGGCAGATGAGATGGCTCAGCAGGTCAATTTTAAGTTTGGTCCCTGGGCCCCACAAGTGGAACAAGATTCCCACATCATCATGGGTTATTCTACATGTAGGCACAAATGTAAACACTCTGAAATCCTGATCTTCTTGCCTCTGCCTTCCAAGTGCTGGCACATGTGTGACTATGGCTAACAGTGGATATGTAGCTGGGCGGTGGTAGTGGTGCATGCCTTAAATCCTAGTGCTCCGGAGGCAGAGGCAGGTGGGTCCCTATGAGGTGGAGGCCAGTCTGGTCTAAGAAGCGAGTTCCAGGACAGCCGGAGCTGCTACATAGAGAAACCCTGTCTCAGAAAGCCTAACCAACGGTGGGAGTGTAACACAGTGCTCTGGAGTGCTGAACAAACACTCCAACTAAACGACGGGCCTAGCAAAACCTCTTAGATGGCACCAGACCCAGGCCCTGGGACTCCCGCCTTCCTGAAGACACTTGGGGAAGGGCTGGAGCAGTGTGTGGTTAAGAGCACTGGCTGCTCTTCCAGAGGACCCAGATTTGAGTCTCAGCACCCACATGGTGGCTCACGTCTAATTCTAGTTCCAGGGGCTCCATCTTCTGGCCTCTGGGTATGAAGTTTTCACCTATACATATAGTAATGATTTTAAGCTTAGATTACTGTCGTCTTTGCTCTGCCCGCCTCTGCTGACCCTGGCTCCTACACCACTGCCTGGACTCCAAAGCTACTGCCTCTGTCTAGTGACTGGACAAGGCTGTTCATAGGCCTCTCCAACACTGCAGTCCACTGGGAACACCTCTCTTCCCAACAGGGGCAGTGTGTGACGGCAGGTCATCTGGGGCTCCTGTGTCCTCAGCCTAAGGAGATCCTGTGACAGGAGGGCTTGGGAGGCTGCTGGCCTCTCCAGACAGCTTCACCACCAGCAGTCAGCATGGCCTGCACCGGGTCAGCTTGTAAAAGGTCAGGGTGGGATCTCTTTAGCTCTGCAGCAAAAGCCTTTCCTAGAGGGTGGCCGGTGACTACAGCTTTTGCTGAGAGGCTCTCAGCACAGGTCTCCCCAGCATCGCCCCCCTTCCCTGTGATCAAGCTCATCACATGACCACAAATCCTTTCCTTTCTAAAGCAGGAACCTAACCTCAACTGTTGGTGCACACTGCAGTGACAGCCAGGATGTGCGGTGGCCAAGGGACCTCCGTCCAAACAGTCCTGTGCCCTGAGACAAAAGGCTGACCTCTCAGCGCCCCCTGGTGGGCAACTGGCCAAACTGACACAGCCAGGTAACCTCAGATCTCTTGTGAAGTTTGGGGGTGCTCCGACTTAAGGCGGGGTTGCGTTCTGATAGACCCCTCATAGGGCTAGGGTGGATGGAACTCGCTGTGAGAGTGCTTGCACATCTAGGCTTGATCCCCAGGACCAAAACCCCAAAAAGTCCAAGTCAAAAACATCTTAGGTCAACATCTGAGTGAGGGTGGTGACTCACACCTTTACTCCCAGCACCTGGAAAGCAAAGGCAGGCAGATCTGGGTTCAAGGCTAACCTAGTGTACACAGCAAATTCCAGGCCAGAGATGGCTACATAGTGAGACTCTTGTCTAAACAAGTCACCAAAAACCAAACCCACATCTATCACACCTAACCCCAAGGACAGCAACAGGTAGCCACCTTCATGCTCAGCATGCTCCCATTAACTAAGCGCTGGGCTAACTGTGCCGTGAGGGTTGACATGTCTCACACATGCTGGGCACTGGAAAGGTGGGAGCAGGAAGCCAGCTTGAGCTACGTGAGACCATGTCCCACCCACAAAACTCCTGAGCTGGGTCAGAACCACTGTAGCCACTCCTGGTAAGGAAGCCTCTGGCCGTTATCAACATTGGACTTCACTTCAGCATCATCCCTTAGGGCATCATGACTCTGCACCTCTCTAGCCCAGGATGGCTCAAGAAGCTTCCTAGGGGTTTTCACCCTCTTAAGACACTTAAAAATTCATTATGTAGAGTGTTCTGCCCGCACATACCCCTGCATACCAGAAGAGGGCACCAGATCTCAGTATCGATGGTAGTAAGCCACCATGTGGGGGCTGGGAATTGAACTCAGGACCTCTGGAAGAGCAGCCAGTAGTACTCTTTGGACACTTACGGGGCACGTGCACAGACAGGGCTGAGGATGCAGTCCATGCTACTGAAGAGGAAACACGAGAGCCGAGGCAGAGTAAACAATGATGCCGTTTATTTAAAATGTTTACTCCAAGAAATATATATATAAAAAAAAATAAGACAATTAACAGCACTAAACCAGGCACCTTCAACCAAATCACATCATCCTCGCTTGTTCCCTTCATGCTACCTTCTTGTTGATGACCGGAAGACTTAGGAGCCCACGGGCGGCCAGAGCAGTTTCCACCCAGGGCTTCCCACCATCCCCCTGTTCTAAAGGCGTTTCCCAGTGGAAAAGCTCAGGTGGACATTTTAGCCTAAAGGAAGGGGTTGTGGCTGGGCTCAAGGGTCTCTCCCTAGAAGATATTTTAACTCACTCCCCCATGCCTCCTCCCCCCTGCTCTATCCAGAGGGGCTGACTGCTGGGTTTAGTTTGCTCCCTGGAAAGATGAGCCCAGCTCAGCTCAGGCGTCCTCAGCCCTCTTGGTGACCATACAACTCCAGGAAACCTCCAGGACAGAAGGAGCAGACACTGAGCATCACTAGGCAGAGAGAGACCAGGGAGGGCTCAGGCGGCATGTGGAAGCGAGGGGTGGTGTCTGGGGTGACCTGGACAAAGCAGGTTAGTCTTGCAGAAGCATTGCCACTGCGGAAGCTTGTCCCCGGACTGACTATAGTCGGACACACGATGGGACACAGTGGGAACTCGGATCCGTTCCCGCCAGGCCAAGACACTGGCCGAGACAGACACACCTTGCGAAGCCAGAGCTGCTGGAGTGCTGGGGCAGGAAGAAAGCATCGACTAGACCATTTTTGGCATTTTAACACACAGACAGTAACAAGCGTCACAATAGCAAAAGCGAAACCATAAATTTGAAGACCAGAATTAACTTTCCCATCCACCCAGCCTCACACTTCAATCCTTCTCCCCATCTCCCCCAGAGCACCACTGAACTAAACCTAGTTAAAGCAGCCAAAACAGCCCAGACCCTCTGGAAACCAGGGGCCCCAGCCCGAGCTGCCACCACACTCGGGTCCAGTGAGGAGGGATCCGGGAAAGGCACCTCGGAACTCAGCCGCAAAGTCAATACCAGGACGGGCTCGGGCAGAGGGCACTTGTGGGGATGTGGGTGGCAGTCACAGCATCTGCGCTGACACGCGGGACAGGGGATTTCGGCAGGAATCCCAACTATTTGGTACCAGAGCCAAGCAAAAGCGAGTGTCCCAAGAGCATTGGGACCAGCAGAGGAATGACCAAGTCTCAACAGGGTGGCCATCCCAGGCAGAGGGGACAGCAGGAGCGCACAGGCCAAGCACGCAGGTGGTAACAGTGGGTCACAGAAGACTGAGAACACACTTGACTGCTGGCTGGTCTCTAACTGGAAGCTCAGCCTGGGCTCCACTGGGAGCCATAAAACCAGGCCCTTCAACAACACAAAGGTTCCCCACCTTGCCCACCCCCACATCCCATGGTCCCCAATTCTCATTTGGACTTGAGAGCTAAACACAGACCCTAGAGCCCCCACCAGGGGGGAAATGGCTGGTTCTACAAATGCTTCAGCCAAAAGGCAGTGGGCCTTGCAGACAGCAAGCCAGCAAGAGCTATGGGGAGAGGTGAGGGCCGGCGGGAGGGCCCGCAAGCAAGTGACCAGGTCTCCCAAAGCAGGCAGGCGGGGAGTCTGGGTGGAGACCGACCACTGGGGAGTTCTTGGCCTAGAGGCTGCTGGTTCCTGGAAGGGCCGTTTCTGTCTGGGAAAGTGGCTATTTCTCTCCCACGTGGCACCCACTCGGATCACAATGCTAATTATGGCTGGAATGGAAGGGCTGGACAAAGATACTCAGGAGGGGGAAAAGAGAAATACAACTTTGGAAAAAAAAAAAAAAAAACCCTAAATTGCTCAGAGTTCCTGCCTGTCTTGCAGAAAGGCAAGCTGGCTATGAGCAAATGTTTTAATCAAACAATGAGGGAAAAACACTTTGGAAAGCATACAGAAAAAGGTAGTTAATGTTGAATCCTTGGAAATGGAACCGCAGGGAGGCTGAACCAGTGCACCTTCGGTCAACTTTTGCTTCCTAAATTCCTTGTCTGACTTCAGGTCCCAGTGAGCGTGAAAATGACAGCTGCCACGGGGGAGTGCCACCCTCCTCAGAGGGTGCGTGGGGTGTACTCGGGCAGCCGCTTGAGCTTCTCTTTCTCGGCTTCACTCTCATCTCGCGCTATCACCAAGGAGTGTGAATAGCCCATGGCCACCTGCAAGAACAAGCCAGTGTCGGCAACACACAGGGACCCAGTTCAGAGACGTCTGGATGCTGGACTGGCTCAATGGGGGTCAGAAGCTGGGCTGGGCCCTGGGAAAGACATGAACCTTGCCTCCTCCCTCAACACCTGGTGTCGCAGGAGTGGGGCCATTCAAGTTCCACCCTTCTAGGCCTGCAGGCCCAGATGGAAGCCCATGGAGCCCCTGTGGGCAGGGACTGGGGTGCAGCTCCACATTACACTTGTCCCCCTCCCCTCTCCAGATCACAGGTCAAATGTATTATCTGCTCAGGGGGACTAAGTCCCTGACCCTGGCTAGTTTGGAGAGGATTGAGGGGTGATGACCATAGAACTAGGAACTTGCTGGGGACCTGATCAGCACCCCTCTGCCCCCTCTCCTGCTGAGGACTGTACCCTTCAAACACACAACACAAAGGAAAGCCAGTGAAGGGATGTCTCACAGCTCAACAGGCTGGGAAGAGCCTGACACCACAGGCTCCACTCACCTGTTCTGAGAAGATGCCATCCAGGGTCTTCACCTCCTGAGCTGCAGTGGAAGATTTGGGCTTGTGGTCCCCATATCCCTGGAGAGACAAAAATAGACTGTGGCAAGGTCTAACAAAAGGGGAATGTGTGTTTCCAGGTATCTCTCAGAGGGAGGGAAGAGATAAGGACCCAGTCACTGTGATTATGGGACAAAATGTGCAGAGCACTGAGTGGTGATGGTGGCCCACACAACCTACACAACCAACGAAACCTCTGGCCCTGACACTTGACAAGGAGGAAGGAGCTGAATGTCAGTGGCAACTTCAGACACCAGAGGTTAAAAGGAAGTGGCCAAGGGCTGCTGGAGAGCACTAGGCCAAGAGCAGCTCGCCCTGAAGCTTGTCCTGCACCCTGGTTTTAGCTCCTTCCAGGCAGACCGCACGTCTTACCAATCTGAGGCATGCGCTCTGAAGCTGCACGATCCTCCCCGCCCCTCAGGCTTTCCAAGCCCACTGTTACTAAGATGTGAAGTTGTATTCATAGGAAATGTTTTTTTTTAAATTAAAAAAAAAAAAATGCGGGACAGTGGTGGCACACGCCTTTAATCCCAGCACTTGGGAGGCAGAGCCAGGCGGATCTGTGAGTTTGAGACCAGCCTGGTCTACATCGAGAGCTCCAGGACAGGCTCCAAAACTACATGGAGAAACCCTGTCTCGGAGGGAAAAATTTTTTTTTTAATTTTTAAAAATTTTGTCTTTGGGTATTTTGCATGCATGTATGTCTGTGTTCTACTTGTGTGCCAGGTAACTGCAGAGGCCAGAAGAGGGTGTTAGATCCCCTAGAACTGTAGTTACAGAGGGTCGTGAGCCACTATAGGGGTGCTGGGAATCCTCTCCAAGAGCAGGCAATGCTCTTATCTGATGAGCCATTATCTCTCTAGCCTCAGATCAAGTGTTTTTTGAAAGAGGGTCTTGATATGTAGCTCAGGCTGTCCTGTAAGTCATTAGGCCACTGACACTCCCTCCACTATGCAGTTTAGGCCATCAAAGACCATTTCTGATGGGCCCCAAAAGCTACCCAACAGCCAGGTATAGTGGTGAACTCCTTTAATCCCAGCACTTGGGAGGCAGAGGCAAGCAGATCTCTGAGTTGAGGCCAGCCTGGTCTACACAGCGAATTCCAAGACAGCCAGAGTTACATGGTGAACAGCTGTCTTAAAAATTTTAACAGGTAGCCTCCCTGGTGTTGTGAGTGGCCGTCCAGTCATCCTTGTTCCACAACTAGTATTCTCCTATGAGTGGGTACATACCATGTTTGTCTTTCTGAGTCTGGGTTACCTCACTCAGGAGGATTTTTTCTAGATCCCTCCATTTGCCTGCAAACCTCATGATGTCATTGTTTTTCTCTGCTGAGTAGTATTCCATTGTATATATGTACCACAGTTTATTTATCCATTCTTCAGTTGAAGGGCATCTAGGTTGTTTCCAGGTTCTGGCTATTACAAATAATGCTGATATGAACATAGCTGAGCAAGTGCCCTTGTGGTATGATTGAGCATTCCTTGGGTATATGCCCAAGAGTGGTATAGCTGGATCTTGGGGGAGATTGATTCCCAATTTTCTAAGAAAGCGCCATATTGATTTCCACAGTGGCTGTACCAGCTTGCATTCCCACCAGCAGTGGAGGAGAGTTCCCCTAGCTCCACATCCTCTCCAGGACAAGGTGTCCTCAGTGTTTTTGATCTTAGCCAATCTGACTGGCGTAAGGTGACACGGGGATCGCCCAATGACGGAGAAATGGATGAGATCTACATGAACAGTCTGGACGTGAGTGGGGGTAATGAGGGTCGAGGGTCAAGGGAAAGAGAACTTGGGGGAGCGGGAGATCCCAACTGGATCAAGAACAGAGAGGGAACACAAGGAATGTTCATGGTAAATGAAGACCACATGAGAATAGGAAGAAG
>CABHPH010158362.1:44821-60740 GCA_902168325.1 Peromyscus nudipes | reverse complement strand
TACAAGTGCTTTATTCACGGAAGCCCTTCCCTAGCTCAGCTAGGGCTGCATTCTTTAGGAGATAGTAAGTTTAACTTATCCATTTAAAATCGGGATTGGGAAATGCAGGCGTTTGGGGGTTAGCCTCCTCTTACTTTTGTGCTGTCAGAGACACCACCATGGCTTGCATTGTTAGTCAGTTTAGGCTTCCTTACCTATCCTTCAACACGTAGGGACGGTATGTAGTTACTAAGTACGTAGTGATTGTTAAATGATTCTATTGGTTTTGCTTAGCCGCTTCATGTATAATATGTGTGTTTTTTCAAACATATTTTTATAATAGTACTGAACAAGAAGACGTTTCCAATGATATCGTTATCAAGTTTTCAAGAAATTTCTCATTGATTATACCTAAAGGCATTATAGCATTATGTCTCTTACTCTTATGTGACATTGTTGACCTCCCTAAGGACTCCTTCATGCAACCACAGGGGATTTCTAAATACTGTCCCTATGTGTCTATAAGTCCAGGGAATTCTGGATAATTTGGCCCCAGCCTTCACTCTCTCCAACCACACATCACTTTGCCAATTTTATTCTAGTATCACCACATGTCAGGCCTGTAAGGTGGGGGAAATGTGGTAAAATTCATTTATCTTAAGACTTTTCCCTCAGTATACACCTAATGCTAAGAAATTTCATACTCATACAACCAGACCTAGAAATGAGAGATCATGAAACACCTTCTCCAAGTAGTGTTTCCTTCTCTTCGTTCTGCTTCAACAGGACTCCCAGAAAAATGTTCTTTCAAGAAAGGACAGTAATAGGGGGTGGGGGTGGGAATGGGAAAATAGCACTGGGAAGAATAGTATCAAAACCCTTAACAGCTGCTAATTGAAGCCCACTTTGTGGGCTTACCATTCCCAAGATAAAAGAGAACCTCAAAATCACCATTACACAAAGGAAAATATTAAAAGCCATAAATGAGTAGATGTGAAAGCTGAGGATACAGCAGTTTTAAAGATGTTAGTTATTGTCATTGGAAAGAATGATATCCAGAGCAATAAATTTCTTAGGGCTTCATCTGAAAGATTTAAAAAAAAAAAGCTACAGATTTCTCGGCTCAGCAAGAAGGTAAAATTAGCTGCATTGCAGAAGCTTGGAAGAGAGCTCTGTGAAGTGGCAAGATGAGCGTCAGTCTGAACATGTGGACACTCGGTGCCCAGCCCATAAGAAGATCCTTACAGTTCTTGAGTAGAGTGGTCACAAGAGCTAGTGTTCATCCCAAAGATGGGAAGAGATAGACCACTGACCCAAATCATCATGGCCAAATTAATTGAAGTAAGCAATTAATTAAAGCAAGCTTCCCACTAAGGCAGGTTGCGAGAGATCATCATTGGGCTCGAGGAAAACAAGATTTTTATAGCCCAGGGTTAGAGGGTTTCCAAAGGGTGGATTTAGTGGGGTCACGGGAACAGAACATAAGTATAAGAAATATGTGGTTGCAAGAGGGACACAACAAGGTAGTCATAACAACAGGTAGTCATAACAACAGGTAGTCATAACAAGGTAGTCATAGGCGATCAAAATAATCTTTTGAAACAAAGGTAGGGTTGCTAAATGGTTAATTAACAACCTTTTCAAACAAAGGCATGGCTGCCATTTTCTGTAACAGGCAGTACAGAACCATTTGTAGTTAATGTTACAGGTCTGGGGCATGGCCCAATTCTTGAGAAACAGAGGTTTAATCACAAACAGGAATGAGCCTAGTTTGTCTTTATCATACCATGGCTTTTAAACCTAAGATGCAAGTAGGCTGGTTCATCACTATGTCCCAGAAAGATTCACCTAGAAACTGTGAGTAAAATACACTAGACAGAGGGGCCCTGGATTACAATGAACCATCCAAAACTAGAGGCAGAAATCACTGACCTGCATGTGTATATTGCAAAATAGCAGCTGAAGACTCTATTTTGACCAAAGCAACCATCCCAGAAGTCTGGAGCCAGCCCAGTCAGCAATCTGAGTCTGTTATGACAATACTAGGAATTTAAACTCTTCCAGGAATGCAAAAGACCAAGGATATTATTTTAAGCCTACAGAAATACAACTGAAATGTGGAATTGTCGATTTTTCCTTTAAACCGCACTCTCCCTTTTAGCAGGGTACCAATTCTGAACTTGACCAAGTGGGTCATTGTTAGCAGCAGCTTAAACAAAATTTTGTTAATTGAAACTCAATAAAGGTAAGGTGGTCTTTTGGTTTTTTTGAACTCTGCAACAAAGTCAAAATACCTACAAGTGTTATTCACTCTATGAATCCATTTTTATGACTCTTTGTCCACAGAAGCAGACAAAATGTATTTGATGATATAGGGATCCTTTAGTGAATATTTGAACACAGGGGAAGCACTGTTTACACTTAGAAGGTCCAAAAAAAGAGAGGACATTAAATTGGGAGGGAGACATGGTGGGCATCAGGTAGGAGCTGGGGGGGTTATCAAAATATATTGTATACAATATAAAATATTAATTTAGAAAAGATAAGAATATATTTTTATTTATATTTTTAATCAACTGTTTAAGTGGCATGTAGCACCTAATTTAGATCCACATATATAGATCATTTATAAACCCTCCATGGTAGACACTTTGTCTTTCAGTAAGGCTTACCTTGTTTTGAATGTATTAAACATTGTGAATATAATTACACATATCACTTGTATGATTATCATTCCTATTAAATAGATGTGTTTGAATGGAAATATAAGGATAAAAATATGTCTGTCCAAGCGGCAATATGTAATCAGAGAAAGACATTTCAAAATTATTTATGGGAAAAGAGCCCCAAAATGCATAATTAATTTAAAGCAATAAAACCATTGGAAATTTGAAGTTCTTGAAGTACTTTCCATTTCTGCTGCAAATGCAACAGCAATACCAGGTCATGCTGGGCATTTTGTGTACCCGTGTAGATGCCAAGTTCTTTGCCTCTCTTCCTTCTAGAAGGCTTCATGATTTGGTGGCCCCAATGACATACTGTCACTTACCTTTGTGGAATGCTATATGTGAACTACAGTTTTCAGGCTTTGCACATGAATGAAAAAAGAAATCAAAAGAAAAAGACATGACTTGCTCCTAAGTATGGTAGAAGAGAAAGTTTAATATAGATAAAAGGGAGAGCATAGCCAGAGTCAGAGACATTTGGGAGAGTCCCGAGTGAACATGACCAGACTGGTCTGGGCCATGTGTGGAGAAGGGGAGGGGAAGGGGAGAGATGAGAACAAGGTGCAGCAGCCAAGAGGGCAAAGGTACAAAAGGATGGGTAAACAAAATGGCTGGATGAAAAGAAGAACCTCTGGGGAAAAGGCATCCAGCCCCTGGGCTGCAGAGTTTGAGGTAGAAGGTGGGTTATGCCAGCCAGGAGGACCTTGTGTCAGATAGGAACTGAGGGATGCTGGGAGAACCTGGCAGCCAGGTCTGCTTTGATATCTTAAATTGGCACCTCAGACATTCGTCCTGGGATTTAAGACTCAACAGCATGGTGGTAAAATTGTCAGATTGTCTTAGGTTTGAGATCATCTTATTAAAGAGTGATTCCTCCAAAGAAATCTTAAAAATGGATTTTTTTCCCCTGAAAACCATTAACTTACTAAAGCCTTCTTCTTATTATTTTTTTTAAATTGTTAAGGGGGAAATTCCATAATATGTACAATATCTTACGTCCTCAGTGTTGAGGGATATTTGATCACACTATGAAACCCCGAGACTGTGTTAATTGAAATCAACCTTGGATCAGGGGTGGAGCCATTGACCAGTTGAATTAGCCATAGAGCATCCAGAGGAGCCAGGAATATGGATAGAGAGATGTACAGGATAGAGTAAGAAGGGGCTTTTGAGATTTCCAATCTTTTTTGGTTTGGGACAGCTAGAGAGACACTTCTCTTGATGAGTATCTTGTCAAAAAGGAAGGTCAGCTGTTGGCTTCTTGGCTACTATGGACTAGCAGGTTTTCACACTAATATGTGACTCCTGAATCTTTATTGGTAAATAGAACACTAGCAACTTAGTTAAAAACTACATTTGGATGCTATTAGCAGTTTTTCTTCAGGATTACTGGTTCCTCAATAACCACACAGAGATTATAAATTATAAATATTTGGTGAATAGCTTAGGCTTGTTACTAACTAGCTCTTACAACTTAAATTTACCTATATTTTTATCTATGCTCTATCATGTGGCAATACCTTTTCTCAGCATGGCATATTCATTTCCTACTTCCTCTGCTTCTGGATGGCGACTCTACACTCCTTCTTCCCAGCATTCTTTCAGTCTGCTTTCCCTGCCTAATCTCTTTCTGCTTAGCTATTGGCAGTTGGCTCTTTATTAAACCAATGAGAGAGCAAAACATTTTCACAATGTATAAAAGGATTATTCCACAGCATTTCCCCCTTTTTCTAATTAAAAAGAAAGGTCATAACTTTAACACAGTAAAATTATATACAACAAAAACAGTTATCATGTAAGAATTGCAGTTACAGTATCCAGTCCATTTGTATTTGGCAAATTTAGAGAAAATACTCTATTATCTCTCTTATCTTTATGAGTCTAAAGTTTTATACCTAATTTACTTTTCATCATAACTAAGGAAAACTGTAAGTTTAACCATTTAGTCTTTAACTTCATCAAAGACCCCAGAAGGATGTAATATTACCTAATGGCAAGGACATATGACTACCTGACAGTCACCCAAGTTCCTTTGCAACATTGGCATCCATCTTTTTCCTGCAGGCCTAGTATACCTGATAGATATGTTTAAGAACAAGGAATTCTGAAGGGCTGTCCTGCGTTGTCTTGGCAAAGTTTGGCAGTCTTTTCTTTTATGTCCTGCTGGTCTAGTTTGAACAGTATACTGTCAGCAATTGAGGCAAGGACAGCTAGCTTTTGCCACAAAGAAAGCAAACTCCATATGGAATTTCTTCAATACCCATCATCTTCACTGAAGTAAATTGGTGCTGCTAGGAGCAGACATTGTCTCACTGTCAAGAAAAGCCTCATGTTATTAAAACATTTTAAATGCCATATTCTTTAGGTCTTTGAAGTGTTTGAACATCACCTATCTATCTAAATATATTTGTTCAACTTTGAAAACATATCTAATATGACCACAAGTTTAATATTACAGATGATTACTAACCTGTATTTCTTAATTATGCATTATATTTTTAATGTGCTACATAATAACAATACCCAAAACAAGAATAGAAATATAAAATACAATATAACAAAACTATCCTTAAATTTGTATCAATAAACCAAAACCCATACTAATATAAAATATTTTGAGATTAATAGTTGCTTTTTGGACTAAAGTAGATTCAATAATCTATTCTTTTATCTCATCATTTCTATGTTATATTCCTCTTTTTTTTCTTTACGAAGAGATCTTTGAATTTAACTTCTTTGTTTAGCATTTTTCTTGACCATGACCAGTAACAATTTGTAACCAACCCTCCTTAAATGGTAACAAACAACCATAACCCATCTTTTAGAAATGTGGGCATTGTTTTTTCTAGACTGCTTCCTGTTGTCTGGGGGCACTGGAACCTTTGGGGGACCCTGAGAAAAATCAGGATTATGGTCAATTCCTGGCTGCAGTAGTCTGTGAGGCTGGACTATCTCAGCCAAACAGACTTGAAGCCGTTCTGGATACAGAAATCTGAGGAAACTACAACAGAAGCACTCCAAGATGCTGGATCACCTGGGACATTCATTTTTATTGTTGTCTGGTCCCCTTGCTCTGAAAACACATAAACTTTCCAAGGTAACATGGGTATCTGTATTAATACAAGTATAGACTGTGCATTATATACAAGTCAGCCAAAGATAATATTTTGTTTTATGTTTGAGCAGGTGAAAGGCATCTGTTAACTTTATAAGTCCATTTGGAGTGTATGATCAAACTGTAATGTAAATCTCTATCTATGCCATATGAAAGGATGGCATTTCATAATAAGTCATGAGGACTCTGTAGCCAACAAGATTTATTATGTTTTTTTCTCATCTCTGAGCTATTCCCATGTCAAAGGATCAGCTTACATGTCACCTGTTCTGTAATCTTTTTTGACTTCCTCCCCCATGTCTGTAGCCAAGATACTCAGGAGGTCCTCCTGGGTCAAATCTGATCTCTATTAATTTGGAAGGAATCCACAGCCTTTCATATCCTGGGGAAATAAACACATAATCTCTCCCCCATTGCAATACATTTTTGACTGACATTTTGAACTCAAAACACTTTTAAAATATATAGCTTGGTTTAATCCATCAGCCTTCACAATCCATTGTCTCTTAGCAACTATTATTTGCTCATCAGCAATCAAAAAATTTAAAGTCAACACAATAACACACAGGACTCAGACTCCCTGTGTATTTTCCATCTCTATATGGCTAATTTTTTATTATTATTTTACTTTTTTCTTTAAAGAAATTAATATTTTTAAACTATTTGTATGTGACTCTCTATACCCTTTCTCCTTTATCTCCCAAGCCTATGTACATTTTTAAACATACTGCAACCCATTTAGAGGTTGTTTTTGTCCCCCCTCTGTCTGGATCTGTCTTTACTTCATGTCTATAACCTTTTCTGCATGAGCAAAACCTTAAACCTGCCACACAGCTTAGTTCATGACACATTGATGGGACTCACATTGGCAGCTCAAACCTGCAGGTGATGGAGATGTGTTTCTGCACTGCAGCTGACTGGAGAAACACAAGATTAGGAAGCTGCTTTTAGCTCCGTTTTTCAAACTTTGCTTTTCTTTAAAGCTTTCTCAGGTCTTATGTGGATGTAGGTGCCAGACATTTTGTTAGATGCTATTTGTTGGCAGAGTTTTTCTTTGGGACCACCAACTCCCTGATAACCATACAGAGACTTACTATTTTTTGTTCATTTGTTTGTTTTTTGGTTTTTTGGTTTTTCAAGACAGGGTTTCTCTATGTAACTTTGGTGCTCTTCCTGGAACTCACTCTGTAGCCCAGGCTGGCCTCAAACTCACAGAGATCCGCCTGGTTCTGCCTCCCGAGTGCTGGGATTAAAGGCATGTGTTACCACCACCTGGCCAGAGACTTATTATTAAGATAAATTCTCAGCTGATAGCCTAGGCTTGTTACTAACTAGCTCTTTCAAGTTAAATTAACGCTAATTTCTTTTTTTGTCTTTTTTTATTAAGAAATTTTCTATTCACTCCACATACCAACCACAGATTGCCCCGTTCTCCCTCCTCCCACCCCCCAGCCCTCCCCACCAACCTACTGTCCATTCCCACCTCATGGGAAACCCTTATTTTTTTATCTACATTCTACCATGTGGTGGTAACTATTTTAAGCACGGCATGTTCATCTCCTGCTTCCTCTGCCTCTATCTGGCCACTCTTCCCTCCTTCTTCCCTGTGTCCTCTCAATCTGACTCTCCTGCCTAACCTCTTTCTGCCTAACTATTGGCTAGGTGGCTTTTCATTAAACCAATGAGAACAAAACATCTTTACAGTGTACAAGAGGATTATTCCACAGCAAGCCACAGTGGCAGAGCTGGTGCAGATAGGACCGGAAATCACACCAGGCCACAGTCTGAGTAGAGAGGCATTGACTATGGGGCCAGGGCCCAAGGACAGTAGCTAAAATATCAGTAGATTCAGGTGCAGGTATTGTGCCAGAGATCAAACAATGCCTCAGTTAAAATGAAAAAAAAAAACATATTATGTTTTACAGACAAATTTAATAAAATAGAATCATATTTATGATAGGTAAGGTTGAGAAGCAGTGCTGATTAACAATTATACCATTCTTAGCAGATTGCAAAGTAATCTTTGTCATCTACAAAAAATGTTGATTTTGAAAATTTCCTATATACCATAAAACCAAACTTTAAATACCAACAAACATATTGTTATGAGCATTTTCTTGATTTGGAGTTATTTAAGACTTACTATCATCAAAGTCTTACTTTCATTCTCTGAATAAAACAGAATACATCCTTTCCTTTCATTATGCCTCACACCATCCCTCATTGTTCAAGGGCTGAGGTCAAATAATATAATTCTACTTCAAGGAAAATTTAATAACAAAAATAATTATAGCACTCTACAAACATCCGGACTTACGGGGTTAAACTGGGTCACAATGTTTATTTTAGGGAAACATTGCTAAAGAGTTCCTATAAATAATGAGCTCTTAGTTGGATTCTGGTCTCTCTCCCTGACTCCCCTTAGGCTAACATAGTCCTTATCACGTTTTCAACAGTGCACTCTGTAGGGAGCAATTCACATGTGTTTCACACTTCTCTCACAGTGGCATGTGAAACTGATGTCAGCCCTCCCATTCTGCAAGTACAGAAACTGAGACTTAGATTTACCAGTTTGTGGAAGATGCAGAAGTTAAGCAGTCATAGCATGGACCAAATCCAATTCTGTGATACCATCATGGGGCTAGTAGAAAACTATGCAAACTTGGCTAGCCAAGCATTCATCCCAACCCTATGTTGATTGCAATTGATGCAATCTTAGACACTCCAGCTACATGTTCTAATCCTAGGTAACTCCATCTATAATTGGAGGGCAATCATACAGTATGCACAATACATGATTGCCAGAAAAAAAAATAAGTGTAGTAAAGTAAAAGTTATAAATAAGACAATTGGCTTTTAGTATACCATTTATTGCATACTCTATTTTTTATAGAAACACATATTTTACTTAAAAATATATAAATCATTTTATCTATTATCTTCTTCCCACTTCTCATCCATTACAAAATGTTGTTACTAGCAGCTGAAACTGTGTTCCATTCACTTGATTTTGTATCCAGGCTTATGGCTGACATGTCAGAAGCCAGGGAATTTTATGTTTACCTATGAAGCCTGAGGTTGATGCTCACTCCTTGTTTTTAAGCATGCTAAACTGTGCCACTCCAAAACATTTGTCACTGTGTAACACCTATAGACATATATATTACATAGATTGTTCCAATGAAACTCAAACGTTTAGGGAGGTCAGGTTCAAACCAGCTTCCACCACCCACTGTGAATTGAAGAGACAGAGGTGATACTCTCTTGGCCCTACATGGCCATCCAACCAGAAGGAGTTTGATCTTCTGTCCATGGATCTTCATCTCACTAACATCACTGCATTATTTATGCTTCTATTATTTCAGTGCTCAAACCCAGATTCAGAAAAACACACAACCAGTGTAAACAGAGCACTTTATATATCACTAGTGTTTTTTATTCCAACTCCCAGCTCCCCCACCCCCAGGATGGTTAACACTTTTCCTCATTAAGAGCAACATTAGTCCTCTTTAAACTCAATTTTTATCCTGATAGCTGAACACATTGAGAAATAGATTCTCTGTGTTCTTTATCAAGAATTTCTTTAAAGAACTGATGACAATCTTCTAACTCAATAACAGAATGGCCAGCGCCACTGTGGATTTCAATACAACCTCCAGAGTCTTTACCAGAGTAATTAATTGGCCACGTTTGGCAGGCAGATATGTTTTCTCACACTCTTCTCATGAGACATCAGATTAGGATAAGAATTAGTGTCATGGATGCCCAGAGCATGATAATTCATCGTCCTAAAATAATCTGGGCCATCATGGTAAGCAAGCTTAAAAATGATTATTCAAAATCTGCTTGTCTGAAATATACTTAATGGGGACTATAAAAATTATTGTGAAATTCACTCTTAAACTTGAGCACAGGGAATATAAAAGAAAGATAGGGTGATCTGAGAAGACTTACTTCAAAAATGCATCTCACTGAGAAATGAAGTCAGGGATATTGATGATGAGCTAGAGATCATGGGTCAGAGACAGCATGAGGAGTCAGCTTGATGTCACCAAGTCCTCTCTAGAAATAAACTTAAGGAAATGGGCCATAGGCACTTCTCAGTAACCCTTCATTTGCTTCTTAGAACTTACACTGTACTCTTTCCCTCTAATAATCCGCTATGATGTTTTATACAAGGCATGATCTCAACTGCTGATGCTAAAATGTGAAAAAACTAAAAATAAAAAAACTTTATAGAACCACTTTGCTGTAACTTAAAAAAATTATCATAAATTCACCCTGAGCTCATAATAGTTCTACATGTTCAATATCTTCTGCTATGTTTATAAAAGACAAAATTGAGGCTAAGGCCTTTTAGTAATGATCATTTTAATGTCTATTTATCAAGCTAAGTAAATTAAAGGAGCTCCCAGTTTAGTCATAATAAGAAACCATTTTCAATAAAATGGGTAATTTTTCCACTTCAATTTCCATCTAAGTGCCCATAGATTTAAAATGTTGACTTCAAATACATTTCAAATGTTACTGCTATTATTATAATTTCCATAGACAGTTAGTCTTAAAGATCACTAAATTGTGTGTGTGTGTGTGCACACGTGCACTTGTATGTAGTATGGTACAGTACACATGTAGAGTGTTTTCTTCTATTGTTCTCCATCTTATTTATTTTAGACAAATTCTCTCATTAAAATTGAAGCTGGTTGGTATATTTTGACTAGGCTGATTGTCTCCAAGGTTCCCAGAATTTACCTGTCTCATCTCCTAATGTTGAGATTACACAGTCATGCTTAGATTTATATGAATGCTGCGGATTTGAAACAGGCCCTCTTTGATGGCAAGGGGCTCTTACTCACAGAACCAAATCCCCAGACCAAGATTACTACAGTTACAAAGTTATGGCCCTTTCATCTTGACATTTAATAGTAAAACTAGAGTCCCAGTGCTTCCTTTGTTTCATGATTAATTAAAACATAAAAATTAGAAAAGGTAATATATGAGGATTAATCTTTAAAATGTGTGTGTTCTTAAAAAATTAAAGTGTTAGGTAATTTAATCATAGGTTAGGTAACATTGCTTCACCATCCCAGGTGTTTCCTTTCATTTTAATTAATGTACAGTTAGAATTGTGTAGATCTTCATAAAGATGTATAGACTCTGTTTTTGAATAACTTTGATATATGACATTTATTTTATTTGTAAGGTTTTTTTTACAATAAAATTAAAAAAATTACCTCACAACATTGTTAACATTCTCTGCCTACCAATTCACTGATCTACTAGGAATAGACAGAGGTTTAATATGACAACATGCTTGGGAGAAGAACTTGCTCGGGGGAGGAGGGGGATGTTATTCAGCTTTGTCATGCCTGGTTTCTGAGAACATAGCCTGCTGTGCTCTTGTGACACATTCTTTGCAGGATCACAGAGATGGGGACATACAGAGATTTCTGACCTAAGGTGGTCAATTTTTAGCTAACATGTAAGATTGTATAGAGATTCCTTAACAAATGTAAAAATAAGTTTACCACATGGTCAAGCTACCCCACTTCTTTGTAGACAGCAAATGAAACAATGTAAGCTTATGAAGGATACACTCACCAACCCCATAACTTTTCTGTTCCTTTCCCAGTAGCTAAGACATGGAATCAACCTAGATTATCAACAATGGATGAATGAATCATGTGCCATATATTCACAATGGAATATTTTTCAGCCATAGAAAGCATGATATCTTATGGTTTTTCAGCAAAACAGACAGAACCAGAGGACATAAGTGAAATAAACTATGCACAGAAAGACAAATATCCCTTATGTTCTCTTATTTGTTCTTATTAAAAGAAATCAGTAAGAATGTGTAATAATGGTCACCTAAGGATATGAAAGAGGATAGGAATCTAGGGAAGATAACAGAAGATTGAGTAACGGGAACTATAATTTAACTTGGTAAGTGTCTAATACAGTCTTATGGTCTACTTTCTATACATGTATTTTCCAATACTGACTTCATCCATGATGAGGGTGCAACATTTCCTTTAACCTTCTTTGCTTACTTATTACAGTGTTTTTCTTTGGCATTATTTATTAAGCTGTGTCAATACTAATTCGTGTTGATTCCTTTGGAATTAAGCCTTATTCTATAAAGTTGAAGATAAGAGCTTGTGTTTTATTTTCCAGATTATTCACAAAGGCTTGGTAATGCCTGTGCAGGAAAATGACAGGCAAAGCTTGGGAAACAGAAATGGAAAGCCCACAATTATGGACTCAGTAACTTTTTTGAGTATCTGCAATAAGTGAAGAACATTCTGAGTGTTAAGGATATAGTAAGACAAAAGACCAAAAAAAAAAAAAAAGCAAAAAACTTGCCTTTATGGTATCAATTTTCTCTTGGTGAGAAATAAAAAAGAAAGTGAGCATATAATTGTATGGAACATACATACCTAGGATAAGTACCTGGTTACTAACAGAAAATACATAAATAAAAAAAATGTAAATGTTTTACAAAGAATGGGATAATCTTTCATTTTGATTAGAACATAAATATTTCCCCACAAATTATAGGCTTCATTTTGACATTTCCCGGATGTATATAATGTACTTTGAGAGTATGCACCTCCTGTAGCCCTGTCTTTTCCTTCCTCTGCATGTTCCCTTTCTCTTCCTAAATGGCCTCCTTCTGCTTTCATGTGCAGTTTTCAAAAATTAAAATTTCTGAGTCTTGATTATTTCAGTCAATATGATTTCCCATTTCATCCATTTTCCTGAAAATGACATAATCCCATTATTTTTCATTACTGTGTTTATCTTCCACATTCTATTATCAACCTATCTGTACAGATAGGAGAAACTTTTTTTTTTGGTTTTTCTTTTTTCTTTTTCTTTTTTTTTAGCATTGCAAATCTTTATTTTTCCATTATGCTTTTATATATTTTCAACTTCTTCTTCTTCTTCTTTTTTTTTGATCTTTCCCAATTTTATTTACCAGTTTAGAAACTTACTTGAGTACTGATTTTTTTTTTGCCCCTAGGGCAAATGTATATTTTTTTCATTTTACATACCAACCACAGTTTCACCTCCCTCCCTTCCTCCTGCTCCCCCATCTTTGCCCCACTGCACCCCCAACTCACTCTTCAGAGAGGGTAAGCCCTCCCTTCTGGAGTCAACAAGGTTTGGCATACCAAATTGAGGCCGGACCAAAAGCCCCTCCCTGCTGCATCAAGGCTGAGCAATGTATTTTATTATTTTATTTTTTATTTGTTTGTTTGTTTGTTTGTTTGTTTTTGGCTTTTCAAGACAGGGTTTCTCTGTGTAACAGTCCTGGCTGTCCTGGAACTCTCTTTGTAGAATAGGCCGGCCTCAAACTCATTGAGATCCCGCTGCCTCAGCCTCCCAAGTACAGACAGGAGGATGTTTAATGAATGCCTATTCATTTGGAAAGAAAACTGTTAACCCAAGACCTAAAAATATTAAGATAGTTATCATTGGCAAAGACTTTTTAAATATTCAATGTTAAACAAGTATTCATGATTGCATTGGAGTGTTTAAGCTGGACATGAATGTGACAAAAATTGAGTTTCCGAAATGTTATTTCCACTTGTTTTAGTGAAATAATAGCAGAGAAAGGACTTGACTAGAGCGGTTTGGTCATTAAAACTGTAGAACTGTACTCAGGGATAAGTAGAACTGGTCATATTTGAGAAAGCCAGGGAGCTAGGATCCTTAGCACTCATTTACAGAAGGGATTATAGGGCATGTGTATGTCAGTCGTTGTATTGGTTAGTTTTATATCAACTTGACATAAGCTAGAATCATTTGGAAAGAGGTATGCTCAGTTGAGAAAATGTTTCCATAAAACTGCCTGTAGGCATCTCTGAGGGATATCCTCTTAATTCTTGACCATCATGGGAAGGCCCAGGTCCCTGAAGACAGTGTCACCACCAGGCAGGTGATTCTGGAAGCTCTAAGACAGCAGGCTAAATGAGTCATGGGAAGCATCCCTGTAAGCAGCATTCCTCTGTGCCTTCTGTTTCAGGTCATGGCTCCCAGGTCCTGCCTTGAATTCCTTCCCTGACTTCCCTCAGTCATGGAATGTTACCTGGAAGTTTAAGTTGAAATAACATCTTTCTCCCCAAAGTAGCATTTGGTTATAGTGTTCAATCACAACAATAGAAACCTTGTAAGACAGAAGAAACCGGTGCCAAGAGTCGGGTATTGCTGGAAGAGACCTGACCGTGTTGTTTGGGTGGGGATTGTAGAGGGGTCTGAAACTTTGGGCTCAGAGTTTAATGGACGTTATGTGATAACTTGGAAGACAAAAATAATGAGAGCTGCGCAGATGATTGTGGCCTGGCCTGTGGAGTTTTAGAGGGAAGCAAAGACTCCATCAGGGCCGTCTGTGTGGTATTTTGCATCAAGAATCTGCGGTTCTTCTCAACTGGAGCTGAAGGTTAATCAGGTATGATTAACGAAAGACCAGATCCACAAAAATGAATCCTTTGTTTTGCTGCGATAGAAGTGCTGCAGTTCAAGGGATGAAGGGTAACCTCTTGTGTTTTTATCCTAAGCACCTTAGCAGACAGGATTGCAATTTCCAGAAATTAGGAAGCCCTTTGGAGCATCAATTATACCTTATCTTTTACAAAAGGTTCTGTTTGCTTCTGTGATTTTAGTGTCTTTTAGACAACCAACTTTGTTTGTGAATACATATATGGATCTCTGAAGGAAATAGCAGAGCTAGAGATTCTTCTTTTCTTTTCTGCCATGAGTTAAAGAATGTCTGGAAACAAGTGGTATAAAACAATGATAGCACACGGGCATACATTGTTGAGCAACATTATGCTAAGCACTATATATCACATGTCTAATTTAATCTCACAATGACATCATATTGTACAAGAAGAAACTGCTGTTTAAGGGCAATAGTAATATATCCCAAGGTACAAAGAAAATAAGCAATTTACTACATCCTGGATCCATATGTGTCTCATTCCAAACTATACACTCAAGCATCTGGAGGTAAACGTTAATTAGCTGTATGTCTTGCACTGACTAACCAATGAAAACCCTTGGGATTTTAGGAACCTGTATACTTGACTTCAAAGCCATTGGAAAAAAATCAATTTGGAATTCTAATTTGGGAAGAAAATTGTTTTCAAATCTGGAATTGATAATAATGTAGCACTCATAGCCTATGGTAAAGAATTTCCTTAAGCTTATTCTAGGGAGTGTATACAGAACAAGTCTAATTTATTATAATTTTAAGGGTATTTTGATAAAATTGTAACCTGTTATGATTCAGAATATAATGTTGAGTTTTGTTAACTCTGATATTTTGAGGAAATGAAAACACATTAACTGTAAACTCATGGAGAATAAACTGATATGGTATATAATATTTGTTGTGAATTGTTATGTTAGATTTCGAGACATTCACAAAGAATAATACTGTTATATATTCCTATGTATTTCTCTTATAGTAGTTGTTATTAGCAATGTTTTTTTGTGAACAACTAAGCAAGGTTAAATAAAGAACAAAAGAAAAGAAATTGACCTTTTCATATGTAAAACAGTGAATACATAGAAGATGAGACTAAAGAATTTTATAATCTCCCCACTTGTCTGAAACAATCACTCTATTTGATTATCAAAGATTTGAAACCACACAATATACTAAATGATGTGTTGATCCATATAAGAGGAGAGACAGTAGAACAGCTTTGCTTTTGATTATGGTTTAGTGCAAATAAGTGCATTAGACAATTTTCTCTATGTTCTTATCTGTTGATGAACCACTTGAAATTTTCCATAGTATGCATGTAAATAGTTATTTCTTACTTAGTTGTACATCAATGCCTGGTCAACTAGAACCTAGTTTCATATCTCTTTTTCTACCTGACATTAAGGCTGAAGGTGCTGACCCTATTTGGGAAGACTATTGTTATTCTTCTAATATGTCAATTTAAATAAACTACACATTACTACCTTTCTTTCTTCCTTCCTTTCTTTCTTTCTTTCTTTCTTTCTTTCTTTCTTTCTTTCTTTCTTTCTTTCTTTCTTTCTTTCTCTCTCTCTCTCTCTCTCTCTCTCTCTCTCTCTCTCT
>CABHPH010158362.1:0-35483 GCA_902168325.1 Peromyscus nudipes | reverse complement strand
CTCTCTCTCTCTCTCTCTCTCTCTCTCTCTCTCTCTCTCTCTCTCTCCTGGTCTTGAGATTAATGGGACTGAAATCTCCAAATGTAATATTTTCCTTTAAGTTCCTACACTTTAACTTCTGGCTCTAGTCTATATCTGTCTCAGCAAATTTCCAGTTAGCTGACAGACACACTCAAGTGTTAGTTGCTGAGTACAACTTCTCCAAATGACCTTAAGCCCTGGACTTGCTGAAGGCTGATGTGGACCAGTCCAGCCAATGTAAATGTTCCCTGTCTCTACAGCTGTGTCAGTGAATCAGATGCTTCTGATGAATGTCCCATTGCCTGAATTCCCTCCTTGCCATTGACTAACATTCCAGACTCCCTGGGCCCTGACATCAACATTCTAGTTTCAACAAGAAGTAGTTACAGAAGAGTGCATATTGCCCTTGTCCCCCAACAGGCTGGAATGTTAGATCAAAAGGAAACTCCCTTTTGTAGGGGACCTGAGATAAAATAAACTGGTTCCCATTCTCATTTCTAGGTTCCTTCTAGGTAAGAAACTCTGTCAGCCATCAAAGAGCCTTTGTCCTTTCTGCTAATTGTTGTTGACTCTTACATCATTGATGCTTTAACTAAATAATAATTCCTGTCTGGGTACCATGAAGCTGATAATTATTAAATCTCAATATCAGCTCCTTGATCCATCTCAAGGATGTGAGATGGAACCAAACTCAAGGGGAGAATGAGAGGTCTAAATTTCCCCCATTTTACAACTGGATCTAGGATTCAATTTTTTAAAGAGCAAACAAGTTTCATGTCTTAAACAAAGGGCTATTCATCCAACAACACCCCTGACAGCAGGAATGAGAGACAGAGAGAGAGAGAGCATGTACAATACTTTAATCAGCCCTGCAGCACTACAAGACAGTGAGCAAAAAAGAACAGTTCCTGTAACCCCTGAAACAATATTTCAGGAGAATTATCTAACTTATGCCAGCAAATGGTCAAATGAAAAGAGTTGCCTTATCCCCATGCTTTTACCTAAGCTCTGAGCTCTCCCTTTCTGAGTTCCTGCCCACATGCATTCCTGAACCTGAGGAATCTCTGACTCCAAAGATTCTCTGCTTACCTGACCTCCACTCTGTTTCTCAGGTATTGGGCTGGTCGCTCCTGCCTGACTCTGGCTCCCACTTTCACTCTTACTGTCACCTGTTCTCAGCTGCCTTGAGTAGCACAGACAGGTTTGGAAGCAGGCTAGGATGCATGCAAATAAGTTTACGATCAGGACCCACATCGGGATTATAATAATCTGGATGGCTCTCTAGCCAGAGATCAGTTTACACTCCCAACATCAGGGCTAACTTAAGCATCTGGAGAGAGGCCTCCTGACCCCACAGGCAGAAGTTTCAGCTGTGGCATTTAGAGTACTGTGGGAGAGATGAGAAAGCCCATGAACAAAATTGCCAAATGCTGGCACACACTATCCAAGTGGCCGCATAAGGGCTTCGAGGTCCCTGTTTGAAATGTATGCTACAGAAGGCCATGTGGGCTAGTGTGTGCCCTGCCCCTTGGGTCATCCATTGAGCCTTGTGCAAAAGTGCCACCTAGAGAGATGCTGTCAGCTGACTGACCTTGTGCACCTTGTGGCATGGGGACATCAAACAAAGACCTCCAGCAGACCTCCTAGGCTTGGCCACAGGCTCACAGGGAACCCAGGATGCAGCATGGGGCGATCCATTTCCTTCCTGTAGGACACCGAGATACTTACTCAATCCTGAGGGAGTTTTGGTGTCACACCTCTCCTTCTTTCCCTATTGTTGGGGTAGGAGGACAGCCTTACCCACCTCATCAGACCCCACCACTTAATTGTACTTTCAGGGAGAGATTTTCCAGCTAAGGTAGGAGTTTTCATTTCATTTGCTCCCTCCATGTGCCTCACTCCAGACCAGTCAGAAATGCTTCTTGTCCTCATGCACAGTGCCACAGACAGAGCCCTGCTCTCTCTAAAGTTCCAGAGGACATCAAGATCCACTGCCTTGTCACCAATTCCAGAAGAATGAGATCTCACCCCACAAGGTTTTCTCTTCCTGGTTCCCTCTTCTAATTAACTGCTCAGCTAATTGTTACAGGATCACCATAGAGCTGGAATCCAAGGACCATCAAGTGGGAAGGAACAGTAACAAACAGTTCAAAGGTGTCTGGGCTCTGCAAAAACAGACTTTAATATGACAATCTATTACTGTTAAATGCTCTCAGCAATTGATCACCTGTGTCTCCTGGATGCTAAACTAATAAAGGAAACAGGTGCCTTAAAATAATCTGTCTCTGAAAAGACTTATCTCAGGTAAAAATTAAAAGCACGTTCCAAATCTCTCCCTCTCTCTCTCTCTCTCTCTCTCTCTCTCTCTCTCTCTCTCTCACTAACCAATACAGCAGAATATTAAAACATTACAATAATATGGTCACCAGCTCAAGATTTTAAATTTCCCATGGTTGCTTCTTAATATGTTTAAATTTTTTTGAGCTCCAAAGAATCTACCTGGACAGGTCAATGAGCTCTGGAACCAGCTTGAATTTACTTGGACAGATCAGATCTGCTTCAGATAAGTGTAACCCAAACTTTTCTGTTCTTGGGACCCCCATCCTCACTCTGGGGAACCCCCAAAGGAAAAAATAAAAAAAATAATTCTTTTTTCTAAGCTTTGCTCTGTCTCACCAGCACCCTCTCAAATACAAGTAGCCAGAGTCCCAGGCTGAGAGGGATGATGGGCAGGTCCAAGGCAACAGACAACAGCCCACCATCCCAGGATGCCTGTCTACCTGAGAAGCCCCTTTCCCTACTCCCCCCAGGAGTCAACCGATGCCCACCAATTCAGCTGTAAGCAGTTTTTCAGGAGAAAGGCGCTCCTATTCCTGTTCACCCACCTTTTTTATAATAAGCAAAAAGTCTGAAATATTGGGATTCTGCCTCTCCCCCAGCTATATGACTGTACATGCACAGTTCAGTAGCTAAGCAAGGGGTCTTACATCATCAGTGTGATGCATGATTGCATAATCTGCATATGTGTGGTGTAGCCTTGTAAGCCCACATGCACATGAGCAGGGAAATCCTTAAAAAGATGGTCACAGATCCCTCCCCTCTCTTCTGCTCTCTCCTCCTCCCCCCTTCTCTCTCTCTCTCTGTGCATGTGTCTTCCACAGGCCTGGTCAATCTCTTCTGTCCCCCTGCCTCCTAATAAAGCTCTGATACTGGATTTTGTCATGTCTCGTGACTTTTCTCACATGGTAACAAGCGCCACATTTAAAACCAACACTTCCTTCTGTATTTTTTGGACCCCTACACCAGGACAAAGGATAATAATTTATTCAATTATTCTTCCTCTTGCACATCTTGCTAGGAAAAGAGACTGAAAAGAGGCTTCAAAGAATTGTTCCTATGTGAGTTGAATTCACAAAAGCAAGCAGACAAGATTGGATCTGTTCAGGGTGATATGACCATAGAATGCTAGAAGAGGAGAGGATAATTTTCTTTAATGGTATAATACCTGGTCAATCAATCATGTAGCTGCCCAACATAAACTGAACTTGATGGATTGAAAAAAAAGAGAGGAAAGAGATGGAGGAGAGAGAGGGAGGGAGGGAGGGAAAGAGATGGAGGAGAGAGAGGGAGAATGAGGAGGAGAGAAGGGGAGGAGAGAAGGGGGAGGAGAGCATATGAAATTAGATGGGTCGTGAGGTGGAAGAAGAGGAGGGATGAATATGATCCAAATACATTGCATGAAATTCTCAAAAAATTAATAGAAACTATTTTAAAATATCTATACAAGTATGTTCAGGCAGCTCAAGGATGCTGAATAGGATGCCCAGATTTTCTCTTCAGGACCTTGATTGTTATTCTGACTACCAGGACTGTAGTGTGCAGACACACCCACAGCATCATTCACAGCAGGTCTGGGGGTATCCTTTATGTCTAGGGCTCCTGTGCATTCATCTGAGGCCTCTCATCCCACCTGTATGGTTTCTCTAAACTCCCTACCTCCTTTACAGATGATTTTGTCACACGCTCTCTCTGTTAAACCTCCCACACAGGGATGTCAATGGCAGAACGTGTCTTGGAGGGGCATACTGCCAGGAATATACAGTGACATGATATTTCAACAGGAAGCAAGCAACTCGCTACAGTTTTCAAGAAGCAGATTTCAAATGCAAAGGAACAGAGACACGACTGACTAAATTCATTCCCAAAGCTGTGTAATCAGACACTCACGGCAAAAGGAAGATTTGACTATATTAATCTTAGTGGAGTTTCTGTTCTGAAATCAAGCCACTGAAAAGCTCTGATTCCCTTGGGCCAATTTCCTTTCTTCACAAGTAGAGTTCCTTATGAGATTTAGCTCATCTGTCTCTTTTCTAATTTCGTCTCGCCTCCCCCAAATGCTGGCTCTATAAGAAGGTATTAACACCATAGCAGCAAGAGAAACAAACAAAACGAACTCTGTTTTCTTTTTTTCTAAATACCCTATAGGAAGTTGTAAAAGGACTCATGCATAACAATAAAATGTAAATTTAGATACTGTTTTGGGTTTTCTCCAATTTGCTTCCTGAGCCTGGAAAACAACAGGTTTTTTTTGTTGTTCTTGTTGTTTTTTTCTTTCTGAAATTCATTGTAGCTCAAACATAAAATTCTTGTTACACCATTGCTAATTGACATTGCAGGAGCATACATAATGAGTTTTCCAATAAAGAAATAAATACCTCTTGTGCAGAGGGAGGGGAAAAATAACATCAGTCTGAGATAATACTTTACCAAATGAGTCAAGGTAGGGATTTGGATATTTCAAGTCTTTTCATTTAGATTTCCATTTATGTCATTGATCCGCAGAATTTCCAAATGAAAAAGTGGCAGCATCATGACAAAGGCATTGCAGAGCAATTATGGGGGTTAAAAAAGTCCAAAAACCCCCGAGGTCCTCATGTTTAATTAGTATCAAAGCATTAGCCTTGCAAATTTACATACTTTCCTATCTTTGTCTTTTCTTTCTTTGTTCAATACCGGAACAAGGGAAAATTAGTAACTCACATGAAGTGTATTTATGGAACAAGCTCAGAACTACTGCTTCTTTTTTTTTCTTTTTCTTCTCTTTTCTTTTTTTTTTTTTTCCAGACAGGGTTTCTCTGTGTAGCTTTGTGCCTTTCCTGGATCTCGCACAGTAGACCAGGCTGGCCTCGAAATCACAAAGATCCACCTGCCTCTGCCAAGTGCTGGGATTAATGGGATTAAAGGTGCGCGCCACCACCGCCCAGCTTGACCTATTGCTTCTTTAGCCCACATGAATCAGGGTGCTGTTTGAAGGAATTTCTTGAAAAATCTGCTAATTTCTAAAGAATGATTTTAGGTGGTTTGGAAATAACAAGCCAGGAAACATAAGAGTAGGTAAGAGTAAATACAATTGATTAAAAAGCAAAAACAAAAAGAATAGAGAAAATAAGCTGGGGCCATTTAACAGTGGGTCGCAAGAGTGACATGATGATCAGTAGGTAATTCTCTACCACACTAAAATGAATGTGATGCTCATGATTGAAATTTGAAAAATGTTTCTCCTGAGTCCTCACAAAGACCCCATGATCATGCTAAATAAACAAAAATAAAAGCCTTCAACTACATTTTAAAATCTGTTTATTACACTTATTTATTATTTAGATGTGGACAGCACTGTGTCTCTCTGCCTGTGAGAATATGTATGTGAGCACACATATTATGACAGAACTTACGAGGAGATAGAGGAAAACCTGCCTGTGTGTGCATATGTATGTGGGCACACACATATCACAGAAATCATGTGGAGGTAGAGGAAAACTTGCTAGTGTTTTTGTCAATATTTTCTTTTTTCCTTCCTTCCTTTCTTCTTCCCTTCCTCTTTCCCTCCCTCATTCCCTTCCTTCCTTCCTTCTTTTCTTGGCAACTGGGAGTTAAATATAATGGCAAGTATCCTCCCACTGACCTACAGGCCAGCTCTTCTGACGAGCCTTTTAAAGTGACTCTCCAGGTCTCTGTATCTCTGTATCCTCATCCATTCCCTTGCACAGAGAAGTCATAGATTTCCTATCAGGTTTCTTGGAAGTAAATGGGTATATATATATATATATATATATGTGTGTGTGTGTGTGTGTGTGTGTGTATGTATGTGTGTGTACACACATATATATGACATAAGCTTTATTTGGTAGGATCACTGGGAATGGCCAGTACAACCTTTCCTTGGTTAGATTTGTCATCCCACTTCTGCTGTTCCAATATCCATTTTTCAAAGAACTAAAGATGTATTATTTTTCTGATGAGAATTTATTAGGAAAATAAAAAGTCAAAACATTTAGTTCCATCTGTCCTACTTCTGTGTTTATGTCTCAATTGGTTTTGAACACAAGAGAAGACAACAGTCTTATTTATTGACCTCCTTAAATGCCAGCAAATGGAAGGCCATATGCTAAGCCCTCCATAGTCATATTGCCTTGAAAATACAATGTAAGAGCTGGCAGGAGAGTACATGTTACATGTAGATGTTAAATAAGATTTTAATTTAATGTAATATATATGCTTGTGTATCAATTTTCTGGAATGTAAACTGTACACATAAATGAAAAGAAACTGGAAGGAAAGCCCACTACCACGCCAATAACACCGAATGACTTGGATCTATAAATGAGTGAAATCTTTCATGAAAGAGGCACCTGATTTGTAAGTAAAAAAACTTTGTTTAGGATAGACTCACAGGTATAGGATTTACTCAGAATGAGAAAGACAAAAGAATGATTTCACTGATTCCACTTCAACATAGAACTTATTTTTCACATGCCAACTATTATTTCAGTGAAATACAGACTTCATATGTGGTGGTTTGAATAAGAATGTAAGAATGGCCAGCCAGGCAATGGTAGCACATGCCTTTAATCCCAACACTCTGTGAGTTTGAGGCCAGCCTGATCTATAGAGCAAGTTCCAGGATAGGCTCCAAAACTACACGGAGAAACTCTTCTCAAAAACCCCAAAACCCAAAACCAAAAAAAAACAAAAACAAAAACAAAAACAAAAAAACAAACAAAAAAAATGGCCCCCACAGGCTCATATATTTGAATGCTTGGTTATCAGGGAGTGGAACTCTTTGATAGGATTAGAAGGATTAGAATGTGTGGCTTTCAGGACATATGTCACTGCAGGTGGGCCTTGAGCTTTCTAAAAGCCCATGCCAGGACTAGTCTCTCTCTCTCTGATTCTGGATCATGATGTAGCACTCAGCTACTGCTGTAGTACCAGTCTGCATGTTGCCACACTCCTTGCCATGATGAAATGGACTAAACTTCTGAAGCTGTAAGCAAGCCCTCAGTTAAATGCTCTTTCCCAAGAATTGCTTTGGACATGGTGTCTCTTCACAGCAACATAACAGCGACTAAGTCAATGGATAAGCCAAGTGACAACAAGACCCTACAAATGCTGTTGAGAGACACCCAGCAGAGATGCTTAACACCTTGAGCTGTTCTGATGTGCAAAATACAATTCTAAGAGAAATGTCTATATGACATGCCTCTGATTTTGGGTCCTGAAGGAACAAAAATTATTCAGCTGTGTCATTAGATAGATTTTATTATGATTCAAAATTAATAATAAAATAGCATTGAATTATAACCTCCCTTTCAATTGAAAGTGCTAATTTATAAGTAAAGCCAGCTTTCTTCCTCACTTAGGACTATGCTACATCTCAACAAATGGCAGTGTGATTTCTTTTTTTGTTTTTTGTTTTCAAGATAGGGTTTCTCTGTGTATTGCTGGTTATCCTGAAACTTGGAACTTGTTCTGTAGACCAGGCTGGCCTTGAACTCAGCGATCCGCCTGCCTCTGCCTCCTGAATGCTGGGATTAAAGGCATTCACCACCACCACAGAAGTATGACTTCATATCTAACAGGTTTGGAAATAGATGTCTCCAATTAGACCACAGGACTGTTTTATAAGAAGTTGTATTCCGCTGGGCGTTGGTGGCACACGCCTTTAATCCCAGCACTCGGGAGGCAGAGGCAGGTGGATCTCTGTGAGTTCGAGGCCAGGCTGGGCTACCAAGTGAGCTCCAGGAAAGGCACAAAGCTACACAGAGAAACCCTGTCTCGAAAAACCAAAAAAAAAAAGTTGTATTCCTTAAGAAAGAATCAAGATTTTCAGATTTAAGCTAATGTTTCCTTGAATATGATTTGTGCTGGAATTAACAATTGAATGTTCCTTTATTGTATGCTCATTTACAACTCTTTCCTCAGCCTTCTGCATTCTTCTTAAATTGTTGTCAATAGTTCTCACTCTATTATATATGCTGTTAATCACCTGTCCTTGGCTTATAGTTAGGAATGGCATTGAAATATACTGCAGATGACATTCAATGCAGGTACAAAATGTAGAGAGTATATAATTGAGTAATGTAAGCAGAACTTTAGTGAAATGTTTTTAAATTTTTATTTGATTATGTGTGTGTGTGCGTGTGTGTGTGTGTGTGTGTGTGTGTGTGTGTGTGTGTGTGTGTGTGTACATGCAGGCACCTATGTGCCAAAGCATGCATGTGGTAGTCAGAGGACAAGTTATTGTAGGATCTTGGCATGATACTCAAAATGTCAAGCCTGCACGCAAAAACCTTTACCCATACAGCCATCTTCATGGATCCATCTTGCCAGTCTGTGAATTTTTTAAGATTAAAAACATCTGTATGCTGTATGTATGCCTGTGTGTGTGCTGTGTATGCTGTGTGTCCGTGTACATATGTGTGTGCCTCTGTGTGTGTGTGTGTGTGTGTGTGTGTGTGTAGGTGTGTGTACACACCTGAGGAGGCCAGAAGAGGGCATTATATCCCATGGAGTTGGTGCTAGAAACCTATCTGAAGTCGTTTTGAAGAGCAACAAGTTCTCTGAATCATGGAACCACCTCTCCACCCCATTATCTAATAGGTCTAAATGCATGCACAAAACAGTGCATGGTGGACAAATATCAAATTTTTGAATAGAAATAAATTGTTGCTTGCTTAATCATTTTACCTCAATGTGTACCAAAAACAATAGGTCTTTCAACCAACTAATCATTATTTCCCAAGTTCCTATTAAGAATGAGTTTAGGAGGCTTGGGGATGGCCTCTTATAGGGTAATAAGAAGCTTTGTATGGTCTTGAGTACACTTTACATAAAAATATTGGAAATAATCTGATAAATGCATTAGAGTGCATATTTTGCTTTTGCCTCTGTCCAGTGTGGTTATGTTTGGGCCCTGACAGTTAACAATTACATGCATTATTTTCTTGTGTCACTATGTGCCTTGAAAGCAGTCTTTCACTTATACATGTACCTTTTCTCCTTTAATCAACACAGATTCTTCTTAGTTTTAATTACATTCCCTTTCCTCATCTTACACTTACTAATCAACCTATGCATCATTTTCATAATCACTGCTCCATAGGACAACCAGTTACAAGAGCTCTTAGCAATGTTCACATTGCTAAATCCAGTGGGCATTCTTCAGACTTCATTTCCTGTAGTGCTCACCATAACATCACATATGAGCTACTCTGTAGTTCCAAAAACTATGGGCTAGCATTGTACCATGTGCTCCTTGTTTTTCCTGGAACACCTCACTAATTTTACATACTTAGAGGTTCTGCTACTACTTGACTGTATTTCTATCAACATTACATTCTAATAAGCTAAGCATTATATTGAGTTATTTATGTCCATAAACTGACATTGCCTATATACTCACCCTCCTTTACATACTTATATGTGTATGTATGTATGTATGTATATATATACATATATATATACACACACACAGACCAAACTTAAATTGATTTCCCTTTAGATATGAAATAGAGACAAAGTTGTTACCCCATATACACCTGTCCCATCCCACTTCATTTAAAACTCTCTCTTCACTATCTGTCTACATCTCTGTACCTCTACTCTACCTCTGTAATCTACTCACATCTGAGTCACGTAACCTAGTCTACTATATAATGCGGTGGTCTCCATGATAGACTCTTGAACCCTTTTATACATCATCTGTACTGAGGCCAACATCTTTAATGGGAAAACATTGTCTGTCTCCCATTGTCTTCTTTCTTTCTTTTTTTAAAGATAGGAGATAAGGTTTTTCTCTGTAACTCAAGCTAGCCTTGAACTCATCCTGTACCTATGGCTGGCCAGAAATTCATATAAATTGTCTTTCTTAAGCTAAGGATACAAGATTCAGTCAATACACTTGGCACATTTATTTATTTTAAAGACAAATATGGCTGTCCTTGAGAAGATGAAATATATAAGGAGATGATATTGAAAGCAAGAAGAACCAGTAAGAGGATTCAACCAAGATGTGTAAGAAAAACTCATAGGATACAGAATCAAGCTACTCACAAAAACAAAAACAAAACACATGTGATAGCTTATGGAGACTAAATGGACAAGATTAAGGAAAGTGGATAAAAGAGCTTTGCTTTGTAGAATTTATGCATCTTGTCCATGATTATCACATATATTTAAACTGTATTGATTTGAACTTGTGTACCAGATTCTGCAGTGCGATGGTTCATCTCTTCTTGAATTTTAGCACACAAATGTGTTTTTTAAATATTCCTTTAAAATATCTAATTAAATATCTCATTTTGCCTTCTATCTTCCCTAAAGTAAAATTTAGTTTTTCTTTCAGATGGTCTTGAATCCTCCAATTTTCTGATATGTTGCTCTGGATTTATACAGATTTGCTATCTGAATTGATGTTTCATGTTGCTGTTGGAATGTATTTGCAATTAACTCTAGTATCTGAGATCTTCCAGTGGCTACAGCTCTCAGTACTTTGAAATTCAATTACAGCATTTGTGAAATGTTGCATAATATAGTACGGTTTGCCTCCCTTATTCCTCAAAGAAATGTCCATTTCCTGAATGCTTTCCTTCTTAGCTCCATAGCATGGGAACAGATACTTCCCGCTCCTTGCTGAAAATACCCTTCTGAGTTGATCTTCCAATCAACTCCCACTGACAGGCTGAATCTTACTTCCTATTTTTCTGCCTTCTTGAAGTCTTTGTGACAAGTCTCTCTGAGTTAGATATGCCTCTCAAAGCCTATATAGCAAAGAGTGGAATGTGCTTTCTACACTGCATTTTCATTTTTTCCTTTCCTTTCATTTCCATTAATTTAAGCACCTTGAAAGCAAATCTAATACCCTATAATTAGGAAAAGCAGCATCGAGATGAACAAGATGTTTTTGAGCTTCAGGTAACTCACATTTAAATTCTACTCGCCAAATTTTTAGTTGCTTATTCATTTCATTACCTGAAAAATACAGATAACAGTGGCATGCATTTCAGAAGCATTCAGTGGAGATTAAAAAGAGATGAAATACATAAAATTAAGGGCTTAAGAAATTGCTCAGTGCATGAAGCACCTTCCAGACAGGTGTGAAGACCAGAGATTGAGATCCTCAGAACTCATGTAAATTCTGGGCAGGTATGGCAGTCACCTGTGATCCTAGCAAATGGAAGGCAGATGCATGGACTCCCAGATCAAGGTATCTAGCTAGAGGAACCAGAATTAGCAAGCTCTAGGCTCAGTGAGAGCTCTACTTGAGTAAATAAAGTAGAGGGTGATTAAGGAAGATATCTGATTATAACTTCAGGCCTCCATAATTTCATGCACACATGTGCGGTCATCTGTTCACACATCAAATGGGAATATACACAATAATAACAACTTTAATAGAATGTTCACTATATGATTAATATTCAGTAATGATTTGAGAAATAAATGACTTGACACTTTTTAGAAATTCTTTATATAGCCATATTGTTCTATGTCTTTATATACATGGTGAAGAATTGACAGAAAATTATCTTTTCCTTTTTCTTCTTTTTTTTTTCAAGACAGGGTTTCTCTGTGTAGTCTTGGCTGTCCTAGAACTCGATCTGTAGACCAGGTTGGCCTCGAACTCACAGAGATCCACCTGCCTCTGCCTCCCGAGTGCTGGGATTAAAGGAGTGTGCTACCACAGTCTGGCTCAGAAAATTATCTTAAAACGAATACAGAGCTGCATAGTGTAAATGCATTTTGAGCTATATTTTCTGAAGTCTATCAAATACTCTGTTAATGTGACACCCTGGATGAGAACATTTGAAGAGGAAAGGATGACACACTGAAACTGTTTCCAAGAATACCATGGCCACTGTCTTTTTTAGGTTACACAGAGTATCAGATATATCTGGTCATTTTAACTATGACTTTGTTTTAAATCCCCCCCCTTTTTTATCAGTATCATTATTTCTTTGAATTATTTGTTGTATGCATTGTCAAGGCTTCCTTGTTTTAGCAAACACATCTTGCTTCACTTTTCAGTATCATCCTTATCATTCACTATCCTTCCTAAGTCTATAATAACAGTATGACCACTGGGAAAGCCGCTTGAAACACACACTTTGGAAAGCAAGATCACGGTCACAGGTATGCCGTAAGGATTCACCAGGCAGTTCTGAATTTGGTGGGAACTGTTTTTTTGAAGTCAGGCAAACCAAACTAATATTGAACACTGGCAAAGAACAATGCAGTGATTTATAGTTGTGCTTTTTTAACTGTGGGTACAAGCTGCAAATAAAACCTTGTTGACATTAAAACCAGTCTTTAAGCTGTCTAAAGTCAAAACCACAAGAATGAACGTTTCAAAAAATTTTTCAGAGAAATCATCTGAAATAGTTATGCAGACACCCCAATTTTTGTCTGTATCTATGATCTCATTATTGTCTTATATAATAGAAATATCTGGATTATATTTATGGTATGTCTGGTGCTGTGCTTATAGGTTTTCAAAGAATAATTGGCACACTGAAGAGGCTCTATAGATAATTATTGTAGAAATTAATGCATGTCTGTTGGTACTTCTTGTCACCGTTGGTTGAAATAGCCTCCTTTCTTGTCTATATGGTAAAAATCTTTGTTTTTTTTTAATATTCTGTGGTGGTTAGGTATCATCAGTAGTCTTTTCTTGACTCTGTGTTCTATTTCCTTCACTTCTAATTTCATATTGCATTTATGGCATTTTTCTCTACTCAGACTATGATGGTTAGCTTTTCCCCTTGACACAGTCTAGAATCACCCCGGGAAGAGAGCCTAAAGGAGGGATTGCCTAGATCTGATTGCTCTGTGGGCATGTGCGTGGGCGATTGTTAGTGCCCTGGGGAAACTGACTTTAAATGTGGGGGGCACCACTTCGTGGGACGGGCTGTGAATTGTGCAAGAATGGTAAATATCAACTACAATTGTTATTATTTGTGGTTCACTCATAACTTGTGCTGGAGTTGAAGGTAAATCCATGTGGAGTTAAGTTTTGCAATTTCTCTCTACTAATGGCTGAAAATAAAGGAATTAGAGCAATATTTAACCTAAACTTGCTTTCTTCTAGGAATTAAATTAAAATTAAAGAGCATTTCAGTATTCTCTGAACCTCTCACTTTATCTCAGGATTTAGCTACAAGACATTGCATACTGATAGATTTTTGAGGATGGCACTTCTATTTCTGGTTCTTTAATCTTTTTTTAAACTTATCTTTATTACCTCTTTAAATGCATTTCTTATTTTGTGAAAGTTTCTAGTTCAAAACATTGCTTGTTTTTTTCCTTGCATTTCGCAGTCATTATTGAACTAGAATTCCAAATACAAAACAAACAAAAGTTAATTGTATACTTCATAGAAAAGTATTACCTTTGATAGAACACTGTGGTTTAGTAAATTTCTGATTACATCTACTACGTATTTAAATGAAAATTGTTTATACATATCCTCATATATCTTCATAACAAATCTTAGTAACAGTCTTGGGATTTAAAAAAAAAACATTACTCATGTTCTGAGTTCTTCCCAATGCCATTTATTTACATTTTAACTCATTTATTTTCTATTTTCTTTTCCTTCCTTTTATCATTATTGTTGTTTGGTTTTGGTTTTGTTTTGAGCCAAGGTCTCACTCTGTAGTGTTGGCTGTCCTGGAGCTTGCAGTCATGCCCCTGCCTCTGCTTCTCAAGTGCTGGGATTACAGATGTGTGCTACCCAGCAAAGCCCAAAGCCATTTAATAAGGCAAATCCCAGAAGCAATGAAAACCTCCTTCAGAATAAGCAGGAAGTTGACATAGCTTATCGAGACACTTCTCTGTCTTCTCAATGGGTCAGTGAGAATCTCTGAGAATTACACAGTTTATTAAGAACTACATAAACGTCTTAATAACTTATGTATGTAGTTTTATAGCTAGTTTATTCTAACATAATTTTTGTACCCTTTTCTGCTTCAATTTTTCTGTATAAGGTAGTCAGAATCTTACTTGACTTACTTAATCTTATACATCTCTTTCCATTAAAAACATATGTAGCACAGGGAAGAAAATATTTAAATTTTACTTACTGTAAGTTCCACCAAGACTTAGATAACAGCCTTTAACATATGAGGTAGTTAACATAGTTTTGGATGTTGAATGAATAAATTTAAGGTCACCATAATTAAATATTGTAAACTTTATCAGTACTTATCTTTGATAGCTATGTAGATATTTCACCAGGATATTGCGTCCATTATAGAAGTATTGTCTTCCTTTCTCTTGCTAATAATCAGATACATTTTATCTACAGAATCTTGGATATTTTAAGACAATTAATAAATACATATATTCATGAAATTTTTAACCACTGAAGTGCAAATGAATGTCAAAGTAAGCTACAACTGATATAGCATTTATCAAGTCAAAATAACACAAAGGTACTTAAAGCTTATAGTAGCATAAAGCAGACTTCCCAGAATAGATATCTAGCATCATGAAATTATGTAGTTGGTCTTCTAATTATTTTTAAGTATCAAATTTAAAGGTAAAGAACTGTAGAAGTTCTTTCTGAAAATGCTCAAAAGTCCAACGGATGCATTTTGATTTTTGACCAAGATAATTAAACAAAGAAACAAATGAATGATTTTTAAAGACAGAATCTGCTTGTTAGTTACTACTGCACAGCCAAGATAATTAGTTGAATAGTTCAAAGGAGGAATGGCAAATAATGCTGACTTTATCAGTATTTACAAGAAAAACGGTAGAATTATTCCTATTTATTTAGCATTATATCAGTGTTTAGCATAATTTAGTTTGACACAAATATAAATCTTATTTTCCTTTGCTGAAAGGCTTCTATATTGTTTAAACACCATGTTGGACTAGTCTGTAGTGCTGTCTAAATTGGATAAGTGGTTCTACAACAGTGCAACTAAAACCAGGCTGCCAAACAAGTACCAACTCAGCATGATTTCTGAATACTTGGTAAATGAAGCTTCCACAGTCTGGTGTCAAAAATGAAAGCATTTTTTTTTCTTAACGAAAATGATCTCAGAATTTTGCATCTGTTACAATACCAACTTGACAGAAAATACTTCGGCATGTGTAAGAGAAAGGACAACTATTCTATTACTCATTCCTTGAGGAGGCAAGTATTGGATGTATTCAGTTAGTATAACCACACTACGCAAATATGGCGTGTAGAGAAGCATGTAGTAAGTGGGAATGGTGGTTGGAGTGGAAATGGCCCCATCAGGTCACGTGTTTGAATACTTGTCCCTAGTTGATGAAACTGTGTGGGAAGGATTAGGAGGCGTGGTTTTATTGGAGAAGTTGTGTCACTGTGGGCAGGATTGGGGGCACCAAAAGCCCTTCTGAGTGGTTGTATCTCAAGATGTAAGCTCTCCTTTGATCCAACACTGTGCCTTCCTGCCTGCTGCCACGTTCCCTGTCCTGATGTCCATGTACTCTAACCTTCTGAAACTGTAAGCCCCAAATTAACACTTTCTTTCATAAGATGCCATGGTCACAATGTCTTATTATAGCAATAGAAAAGTAACTGAAAGATTAGAGTCACAGAGAACTCCTGTGTTTTTTTTTTTTTTAGAAATGTGTTGATACAGTCTCACCTTTGTAGTCCTGTCTGGCCTGGAACTCCCTTTGTGGACCAAGCAGGTCTTGAACTCACAGAGATCCACCTGCCTCCACCTCCAGAGTGCTGAGATTAAAATTATGTGTCACCACACCTGGCTTAGGACCTCTATTCTTAATGGAGTTAAAAAGATAACTAGCATAGCAAAACTGAATGCCTCCAATGGAAACAGCATTCATTTTTCTTCTTTGTGGGCAAAGTTTGTCCAGGAAATTCTGTGATTCCTTGTATCTACAATGAAAATGACCTGATAAAAAATATTAATAGCGAAACTTCCTTCTGGTGGTAACTTTATTTTTAAAAGCCAAGATACATCATAAAATTTGATAATGAATCACCGGTGATCATCTTTGATATCCTGGGTTCAGTATCAGTGGGTGTGTATGACACACATGTTCTGTAGATAGGAATGATCAATATTTGTAACAAATAGCAACTAGCATGGTAGAGGTAGGTCATAAATCAAAGTGCTTCCCATTGTCCCAACATGAAATATGCATATCTCTTGGAAAAAAAAAACTGTAACTGAGAAACATGATACAAAATGAAACATGAATCCACAGCTAACAGTGCAGTATGGTATAGTTCTGTGTATTTCATGAAAGTATAAACATACAAAGATCAAAGATAAACTGCAGTATCTCTGGAAGAGGTCTTCTACTGTGTCCTGCACCCCACACCCCCTGCACCTGTGTACATGGTGTCTGAGATATGTGATAAAGGGTGTGGAATGCATTGAAATGGGGCTAGTAATCTACTGTTGGTACTTTATGCTTGGTACAAATAGGGAAAGCCAGGTATATTCAATATTCCACAACTAGTAAATCTTATTGAAAAATTTGTTAATTCTGTAAGTAATTATACATTTAAAACAACATGCTAGGAAATAAAAACAAAACTACGATAGAATTCTATAGTGTTTGGCATTTTCAAATTCTTTTTGAGATGCATTTAATATATAACAATTGTGAAACATACTCTGAAGTGATTAAAAACCATATGTTCAAGGTGTAAGGTCACTAATTTATTTAGAGATGTCAGTAGTGCACAAGCAGAGTATCTTTAAAACTCCTACATGAAAAATTTATTTTTAACATAGGCTGTTTCCTAGGAATTTATGTGTTGTTTCTTTTCACGTTCCTGAGTATTCATCTTCTAAGCTAAATTTCATGCGCTAAGAAAGGCTACACATTTCTTAAAAACAACCTAGCACATTTAATTATTTGTTTGTTTACTGGTGGCAAAGCATGTGCATGTGTAGGTGAGAGACGGCTTGTTAGTTCTCTCCTTCCATCATGTAGGTCCTTTTGGTGGACTTGGGTCATTGGTCCTGATGGGAAATTGCTGTGGGATGTCTTTCTGTATGCTGTGAATATGTGTTGCTCTGACTGGTTGCTAAATAAATCTTCATTGGCTTATGGCAGAGCAGGATGGAGCCAGACAGGAAAATCCAAGGGAGACACTAAAAGGACCAAGGAGAGGCAGGGGAGATGCCATCATGCCGTCCAGGGAGTAGCATGTAATGGCACACAGGTAAAGCCACAGAACACGTGGCAACATATAGATTAATAAAAATGGGCTGAGTTTAGTTATAAGAGCTAGCTAGCAAGAAGCTTGAGCCATGGCCATGGCTATATAGTTTGTAATTAATATGGGCTTTGGTGTGTTTACTTGTCTGAGCGGCTGCAGGACAGGTGGGACACAGGAAAGCTTCTGGCTACAGGAAATGCCTTTACTTCCTGGGCCATCTCATGTACATCATAGTTTATAAATCTTCAAAATGACTAATACGTTTGGCATTTTCCAACTTGACACTTGGAACTGCTATTCCTGTAACTAACAAAAGTCTTACACTAGATACTCACCTGTTATATTGAGGAGCCCCAGACTTGAGTCAAAGCTTGGTGAAATGGTTGTGTGGGAATAAAGAATGATGTAGCTAATGTTTTGGTCTGAGTACCTTGTAGCAGTCTTTCTTTTGGGCTACCAACCACCTCCCAAATCATGACATGGAGACGTCTTACTAGTTATGGATGCTCAGCCTTATCTTATGCTTGTCCCATAAGCTCTTATAACTTAATTTAACCTTTTTCTCTTCATCTACATTTTACCTCAGGGCTTTTTACCTTTCTTTCATTCTGTATGTCCTACTTCTCCTGCTTTTCTGTGTCTGGCTGGCTTCTGGCCATGGGAGTGTCCCTCCCTTTCTCCTTTGTGCTCTTCTTCCTCTTCTCTTCTCTCTCTTCCTTTTTATTCTCTCTGCCTGACAGGCCATCTATCCCTCTCCTGCCTAGCTATTGGCCATTCAGCTTTTTATTAGACCAATCAGGGCCTTAGGCAGGCAAGGGGAAACAAATGTATCTTTACATCCTTAATAAAGGTAGCAGAAACAAATGTAACACACTTTTACACAGCTGAAGTCAATACCCTACAGTATGGACAAATGTAACATACCTTTACAGAATTGAATATTCCCCAACATTACCTCTCATTTCTCACAGTCAGGCACAATCTTTTGTTCCATTTTCCTAGTTACTTCAAGGCAATTCCTTTGCTATGAAATAAATGTATCTTTTCCTAAGCAGAGCAAGAATACAATGGTACACATGAGCAGAACACATTTTACTTGAGTGATGAAATTAGCCCTAATAGCACCGTCAAATTTGCTTTTTATTTACCTTTGTTTTGAGGTAACATCTCACTCTGAAGCTGAAATTGCTGCATGAGGTACCACATCTACCTGATCCTATATTCGCTGACTTACTTATTCAGTGGCAATTGTTCCTTAATATGAATCCTTATATTTTATTGTCTTGTAGGAAATATTGTGTGTTAAAATATCATATAACTCAAGAAGTAATATTATTTCTTCTCTGAAATGTATTCACCATGTCTTAAGCCATAAAAAAAGTTAGTATATTTTTGCTAAATTAGTTAAGATAGAAGCAAAAACATTGATTATTGCTTTTAAAATTTTCATACATGCTGGCAATGACCACTAAAGATTGCATGGGCATGGAGAACTAATTTTCTAAAAAAGGAAAAGTGATAAGGCATTGTTGATTAACGAACTATTCATTTTGGGGTTTAAACTTTTTATATCAATGAAGACTAACATATATAGTGCTTCACAGGCATTGGCTGGCAGCAACTGGTTAGTCTATGGTCTATCTAAGAAAAAGGGAATTGCAGAATGCAAAAAGGCACAGTATTTGTTATGGAAGCATTGATGAGTATTCTCGTTGGTAAATATTCCACTAGGAAGATTAAGTAGTTTCAAACTTTGAATTATGATAGTTATTATTATGCGTGTTGCTAAAATTTAATGTTACAACTGTTTAATGTCAATATGAAAATGTTATAAAGATGTTCATAATATATGTCTTAATATATTATTTCATAAATAAAGACTGGGCACATTGAATAAATTGTCTCAAGAAAAAAGTAAACAGCTGTGTTTAAATGAATGCTCACATCATAACAGCCAGTTCCTTTGTAGTGAGGTTCTTTCAACACTCTCCTACTCTTTCAATATTATGGAGTTTGTTGCAGACTTATAAAACCTTGGTGGCATCTAAGATTGCTATTAATTTAGATCTAAAATTCCAATTATATGAAATTATCCCCTTGGTCTCAACCTCATGTTGTTTACATAAGTGAGTGTAGAAGTAGCCATTAAAAAAAAGTAATAGTAAAAGGTTTCCGAGTTTAGAGCAAGACTTAATTCACAATAAAAAGCATAAGGAATCCCGTATTTATGGCAGTGGTCCTGTTATCATGAGACTTTACTACAGCTTTGATTCTCAACACACAACACATGTTCCATGCACTGTCCATGCAATACCCAGGAACATTCCCTGAAACACCTATGATCAGTCAATGTTGTTTGGTGTTAGGAATCACAGTGATTTTACTGTACATAGAATGTTTGCTTCTCTTGTGGAAACAACAGAAAACAAAGAATTCCCATATTTCCCCTCTATCATTATTCAGCATGTATCAGCATAGTTGTCTCTAGATTTAACTGTATTAGAATGATTGATTTTTCAAGATTTCTGTTTGAGTTGCTGATTTAAGTTTCATTAAAAAAATCATTAAATGATATTTGGCTTGGGATTAGGATACAATTTTCAATAATTTCTAAAATGGCACTAAGCATTCTTCTATCATTTTTGTTCTATGTTTTTATGCAAAACAACATTCGGAGCACTGACAATTATATTAAAATAATGACTAACCTAACCAGCCCAAAAAATGCTTAAGATGGTATATGTCCTACAGCATAAAATATTCACCCAAATTTGAGTTATTTTGTGTAAAAAGATGACTATCTATCTCATTATGCAATGATCTTTATTAAATGATGAAATTATAAGATATAAAAGAATTGTTTTAAATTAAGTATATTTATGATTAATTACAGGAACGTGTTTGATATGTCTACCCTCTAGACATACCCAGGGTTGTGTAACATTTTCTGAGGCAGAAAGGGATGAGAGGAAACTTTGGAGCACCAGCAGCTTCCTGCTTTGCCTCCTACCTCTTGAAATGTCTTTGTCTGTCAAAATCAGTATCTTAAAAAATAGACCATTGTTTGAGATTGTGTGGAGGCTATTTATTTCTCTTTATTTTGACTTTCAAGAAATTTGGACACCAATTTCAAATGCATTTATTTTGCATACACGATCTGCATTTCATATGCTCTCTCTCACACACATTTTTTTAAAAGTAAAAACAAAGCATTTATTGGAAAAGGGAATAAAATTAAGATTAAATAATATAAATATGATTTGATGGCTCACTTCTGGTCCTTTTAAATGGGAAGCAGATTGATCACCATGTCTATAATCCCAGCCTTTGGGAGATGGAAGGATCAAAAATTCAAGGTCATTCTGAGTGACACCAAGAATTCAAAGCCAGCCTAGTCTACATGAGTCTCACACACATTTTTATAATTATATTATTGTTGACTTCTGAGCCCACTGACGTTGGAAACTAGAGAACATTTAGGTATTTAAAGTCCTTCCTTACTGCCATTTTTGTTTGTTATATGAAAAGTTAATTTTCCTGCCCTCTGAAGCTCTGCCAGGCTATCCTTCCCTTTGCCTTTTCCTTGATTTGGAAATGATTATTTTAATTAATCTGGATATTCCTTTAACATTGAAGGTTGACTCCATAGGTTTCTAAATAGTGAGAAGAAAAGGAAATGAAGCAATGCTCTCTCCAATCTGCTGAGGCATGAATAAAAATAATAAATGCGAGTTACATTTTTATATATGATAATAAGTATTTAATATAAGGAAAGAAAAGACATTGTACAAATAACTGGTAGGAGAAACCATTCTGAAGACAGTAACTACAGTAAAAGGTTTAAAATTAAACTTGTTTTATTTCCCAAATGGTAAGGCAGAAAGGGCACTAATTTTACTTTCAAGTCTAGGAACAGGAGCTGTCATAGAGTGCCTGTAGGTCTTCTTAGTCAAAAGATAAACCCAAATTCGAGTTTTGCTAATTGATAGTCCTGGAATTTTTCCACTACTTGGCTTGATTGGAACTCCACTTTTGATTCTACCAGTTGAGGATGAGAATCCTCAGATCAGCCATGTACTATCTGCTGTTTAAGTGAGGATGCTGCAGGCTGCTCACTTCAGGGTGATTTCTAGTGTTGCCATATACAAGGTAATGGTAAGCTGACTACATTTCTCTGTGTCTTGATGTCGTCATCTACCAAGTGAATATTAACAGTAATGCCTTTCTTCGTGTTATTGTTGTCAGGATTAAATGAGGGGTGTCACTAGCACCCTGTATCATTTTTATATTTAATATTTTATTTAGAGGATCGTGAAAACTGAGAAAGGTAGTGTTGTGAAATCATAAACAGCAGGAAACCAAAGTGGTATATGCATAAAGAATGTTGTTATGACTGTTCTGAATCTTGGTTCTGGTCAAGAATCATTAGTATTATTTGCAAATAACATTTTGTATTAAATGTGATTTGATATCATCTAGCAACTTGTTACACTGGGTATTTTAAATTTTACCTAACACCAAGGAGTTAAAAGAAATTTTTCAAGGCACCGACTTCCTGATTTTGGCACGATTTATCAAAACTTATTATTAATTCACAAAAATTGGCATTAGACCATGAACTTCTTCAGAAGTAATTATAAAGCAAGAGCATTCAGCTGCTTCAAAAATAAATTCAGCTTTCCTCCTATAGGAGAAAGAGGGCTTACTGCAAAATAAAATGTTCTTTCTTTATCTGTAAATTGATTTAGGTACACTATACATTGTTTTGTAAAAATTGATCTTCACTAAATACAAAATATTCTAATAAGTAGGAATGCATTCATTAAAATTGCTACCTTGGTCACCACACACACACACACACACACACGCACACACAAAGAATCTGCACAGAAATAGATCTGTCTAGTGAAGTATTATAGGTTTAAATATACAACTCAGATTGCAGAGCTATTATTATGGTCTCAAAGTCTGGGACTGGAACTGAAAGATGCTCTTCAGCTGCAAATATGTAGCAATTATCACAAAATGAACTTCATTCCACATTTTTGCTAATCACCATGGTAACCTGAATTCAATGGATTTTTTTTCTGGGAAATATTCCAGAGTCTATCAGACATTTTTAGTATAGTTCAGAAGTTTAGAATATTTTTACTTGCTTGGTTGCTAATATTTTGTTTTAAGCAATATATGATAGCATTATAAATGAATATTCTATAATCTGAAAACTCTATCCACATAGAATACAATAATAACATTCTTAAGTTCAAAAGGAAAAGATACACTAATAGTATATTATATATATATATAAATTTTATTTATACATTTTCAAATCTATATATTAGGTATATTGGGGATAATAATGAGTCCCATCAATAAGCGTTATCGAGTGAATTTTGAGGCAGAGGCTATATAGCTCAATGGTTGAATACTTGCCTGGCATACAAGACCCCAGGGTACATCCCTAGTACTAAAATTAAAAAATAAGCAACAAACTACAGAAAAATATTAAATTTTTCAGTTATATGTTTTAAACAATGTATCTACACATGTTAAGATAGACATCAAAAGACTGATGAGTGTGGCCAAAATTTAAATATACCTTGTCAACCTTATGTAAGTAGTTTCGAGATACAGTATAAGAATCAGTGAACATGGCTTCCACCGACGCCTCGAGGAGAACATCACCAGTCTCAGCATGTTGGGCAGGTCACTGGGAAAGGACTCAGGACAAACACATTGGTTTGTGACTGGAAAACAAACAGGTGGAATACAGTAACGCTGACCGAGACCCAGATCAGGCACCCAGTAACTGGGGTATATTTTACTGAGTCATCCATACATGAGAAGTTTCAGAAACTCAAGTCCTGCGAAACATTCAGATGACTGCGGTCCTCAGTGCCACCTTGGATTGCAACTACCCAGTGGCTTCGAACCAGAACCAGTACTGAATTTCAGAAGCAAAGACATATATTGGTAGATCAAATATTTGTCTCAGTATATTGTTATATTTTTGAACATTTTGTTACCAATAGGAAACTAATATAACAATATTTTGGAGGAAGAACATTCAGGTTAGAGGAACTAATGAAAAACCTAGGGTCGAAAGTACTCATTTCAGAAGCTTCAAGGTAATCCACAGAATTGTAGCATGCTTGTCCTGCAGTTGTAGGGCTACGGGCTACGTGGGTTCTGCAAAATATAGTAATGTTTTGGATTTGACTTCAAATTTGACAAGGTATCTATAAATGAGACTGCTCAGTGGAAACTATCACGGGGAAGGGAGAAAGGGAAGTTGGTGGACTCTTTTCTACCTATGCAGTTAGAATGCAAGTTTATTTCTTGACTTTCTGTTTTCCTTTGGTGAGTTTCAACCTCCCAGTTAGCCCCTGGACTCTAGAAAGTAATGACTGATCATAGCCAATGTTTTTTTAGAGTACGTTGGTCAGGTAATGATGTAAAAATACAGGTACAGTGAAACTATTTTTCATGTCCTTAAATACGTTATTTCACACATAAATTTCAATTTATTGAACTGATTAACGGACAATGTCTAAAAGAAGCATCATGGATACCGAGATCCTTAACAACAAGATCATTTGTACATGGGGAATGAATATACATTCATATACATGGATTACATACCGTGTTTTTTAATTTGGGGTATATTTAAAAGTAATTTTCTACCAGAAATACTATTATACTGGTTAGAATCAGTTCTACTAGCTGAACTTATTTAGCTTCTATTGAGTTGACTTCTTTTTATTTCATTAGAAACTAAATTATATATAAATAATCCTTAACTTCTAATTGAGAAAAACACATCATAACAGTATTCTCACCAGTCAAATTTGGTGGAGAGTAGAATTTTCATTTTAAAATATTTATTTATTTATTTTATGGGCATTGGTGTTTTGCCTACATGTATGTCTGTGTGAGGGCATTGGATTTCCCTATAACGGAGTTACAGACAGCTGTGAGCTGCCAAATAGGCCCTGGAACTGAACCCAGGTCCTCTGGAAGAGCAGTCAGTGTTCTGAACCACTGGGCCATCTCTATAGCCCCAAGTAGAATTTTCTTAAAAGTGATTAATATGCATTTAAAAAAACAAGCAAGTAGAAAAATTGAGGAAGAATTGTAAATTTTCATTAGGTAAAAAAGAAATTTTGATTTATTGCCTGATACATGCACTTACATAACTTATTAATTTTTCTCCAAGCTCTTCAGCTTTCTTATGCACATAGTTCTTTGACTTTTAAGGAGTGTTATTAATTAAGGAGTATTTAAAATACCTTTCCCCCCTGGCTGGCATTTGCTTTATGCCAGTTGCCTTCACTGATTTTTAGGAATTTTAGTTGACAATTCAGTAGTCACAAATCTTCAAAGGTCAGAAGAAATCCAAAGGGTATTTAATGGATGAAATTCTTAAATAAAGTAGGACAGATAAGTGGGACGAAGTCTGAGTTGTGAAACTTTCCATGAATCTTGGTAGTTTTGTGATTATTATATCCACAAAGAGTTTATAAGGTGTGTGTGTGTGTATGTGTTCATATATATACCTCAAGTAAACATTTTGGGAGAGCAAAAGAAAGATTGTATATGAAGAAGGAAATAGAAATTTATTTTAATAAAGGTATGTTTCCATTGCAATTTTGGTTATTTACTATATTAATAAGAAGATGGATAAATGGTTAAAGAAAATAATTGCATAGGTGTTAATATTAGAGACAAACTCTTTTGGATATTTAAGAAAGATTTTTATTTAGCAGATAAAGATATAAAGTTTTGGAAAATTGTGGGATGGACTGAACTAGCAGTTCTCAGGTTAGAACTCTTAAAAACACTACAAGAAAATTTCAAAATGGATGCTGGAGGAATTACCACATCAGCAGTCACCACTGAAGTTGTACCAGCCTTGGTCTCAGGTGGTGGTCACCTTCAGTTCAGTTTCAGCACACGGAGAGTTAGAGAATGGACACAGTAACATGCAGATTAGACATGAGAGAATTAGGTCAAGTTACTGATGTGACTACAGTTCTTCAAGGATGAACACCAGCGTCCCGTACAGAGAAACTGTGGGTCACTGGTGGTGACAGCAGAAGTCACAGAAGGTCTATCACTGTGCATCTATTTATTAGAACTTGTACTGTTTGAAACACTAGGACATGTATCACTTGCCTTTCCAACCACTTCAGACACAAGGTGCTTGGAGTGAAGATTGAAAAGGGAGGTGAAAACCTGGTCAGGAACACATTAAAAGTAGCAAATACTTAGTGTTTGTTAATCAAAGTATAAGAAAATGTATAAAATGTAGTTACAATATACAGTAACTGGTTGAGTTGAGGGTACTATTGAACTGCTGCTCCGGAAAACAAAAAAGGTTAGGATATTCTTTTCTTTGTTTATTTTAAATTTCTTTTCTTTTCTTTTTTGACTTAGGGTTTCTCTGTGTAGCTTTGGTGCCTGCCTTGGATCTCGCTCTGTAGCCCGGAACTGGTCTTGAACTCACAGAGATCCGCCTAGCTCTGCCTCCTGAGTGCTAGGATTAAAGGCCTGCGCCACCACCGCTAGTTAGTACACAGGTATTAGATACCATCGTGGAATTTTAAAAACTGATGCATTTTTGTAGGTTACTCTGCTTCCTCATCTTCTTGATCTCATTGGCTCCCAAGGAAATTTAAAGGAAGAACAGTCGAGAAATTCCAGTCGCCCAGCTTCATTATGGGGCAATACATTGTGGGGTCGGGACAAGGGTAGACAGAACAAGACCTACCATTTAAAGGTACAGTAATGAGGCTCTGACTCCTAACAGTCTATGTAGCCATGATAAATTAATCCATCAGTAAAGTTAGATCCTTCATGATGGAATCATAAGTAAAGGTCCTACCTCTGAACACTATAGATAGTATCGAGGTCCAAATCTTCAATGCTGGAGTACACAAGGCACCATCTTCAAATCACAACAGAAACTGACAAATATTTCTGGTGTTATTGACTTTATAAATTAGAGAAATGAGGAGTGAAATGTCATAAATAAAAAGAATATTTCATTTCTACATTTCAGTATAATGTTGACCTTTAGAAAACTCACCTGACATTTACACAATGGAGTATTACACAGTGGTCAAAATAAATAATAATAACATCATGGAATTTGCAGGCAAGTGATTGACAGAACTAGAAAAAAATCATCCTAAGTGAGGTGACCCATACCCAGAAAGACAAACACAATATGTACTCACTCATAAGTGGATAATAGATATAAAGCAAAGGATAACCAGGCTATAATCCACAGCCCCAGAGAAACTAAGTAACAAGGAGGAGCCTAAGAGGGACATGCATGGATAAGATCTCCTGGGTAAACTGGGCAGCTGCGGGAAGTGGGGGGATAAGAACATAAGGGAACAGGTTGGTAGAGTTGGGGGAAGAACAGAGTGGGAGAGCAATGAAAGAGATATCTTGATAGAGGAGGCCATGATGGAGTTAGGGAGAAACCTGGTGCTAGGGAAATTCCCAGGAATCCACAAGGACGACCCCAGTTAAGACTCCTAACAATAGTGGAGAGGGTGCCTGAACTGGCCTTCTCCTGTAATCAGATTGGTGACTACCTTAATTGTCATCATAGAACCTTCATCCAGTAACTGATAGAAACAGATGAAGAGACTCACAGTCAAGCACTGGGCTGAACTCCTGAAGTGCAGTTGAAGAAAAGGAGCAAGGATTATAGGAGCAAGGGGAGTCAAGATCATGATGGGAAATGCACAGAGACAGCTGACCCGAGCTCATGGACTGTGGACTGACAGCTGGGGAAACTACATGGGACCGAACTAGGCCTTCTGAACGTGGGTGACAGTTGTGTGGCTTGATCTGTGTGGCCCGGGCAGTGGGACTAGGATTTATCCCTGGTGCATGAACTGACTTTTTGGAGCCCGTTTCCTATGGAGGGATACCTTGTTCAGCCTTGATGCAGTGGGGAGGGGCTTGGTCCTGCCTCAACTGGATATGCCAGGCTTCGTTGACTCCCCGTGGGAGGCCTTACCTTCTCTGAAGAGTGGATGGGGGTGGGGTTGTGGAGGAGTTGCCGGGGTGTTGGGGGGGGACTGGAGGAGGAAGGGGGAACTGCAGTTGATACTTAATATGAAAAAAAATTTAATTAAAAAAAAAAGAAAACTCACCTGTTCCGTGGGGTAATACTAAATGTTATTTTAAAGGATTTAAGCAAATATAGTGATAAAATACTTCAAATGAAAATATATCAATTGAGTGCTGTAATAACATCACAAAAGGGAGTTTTTTAATGTAAACACATCATAAATGGATTATTTTCTCTTAAGATATTAGTGAAACGAAGAATGAACATGGGATTGAGAAATTCTAAAATATACAGAAAATTTTAAAAAACTGGAAAATCCTTGTTATGATGGGTCATCAATTTCCTTTTATGTATTTTTAAAAATTAAATATTCTCTATTATGTTTTGAGTTTGGCAATTTCATATAGAAAAATATTCAACTATCATTTATGGTATTAAGTGATTTAAAATTAATAATGCAAAGAGTAATTATATTGTGTTCACACAGCGTAATTCATTGTCATTACTCTTGTGCTACCTGTTGAGACTTGTAATATAAAAATGCTCACACAGACATTTTCTTTATCTAAATATTGTGAATAACTGATACAAAATTCCTCCCAAATTTCCTCCCTGATATTTCATCTTTAGTACGAAGGCTATGCTGTTCAAGACTTTAAAACTTCATCTATATTGATCAAACTGTTCTTCATCTGACATCACTTTAAATTATTCAGTTAAATTAGTCATAGAACTGTAAAAAGTAGGCTCAAAAGAGAAAATACTGGGCCATGTCCTGCCTTAAATCCCAGCTAGGAGTTTATGTTAGGGAATATTAGCATTAGAGCTATTGGTTTGATGAGTTGTTGAAGAGGAAAAGAAAAATTGGGGAACATTTTTCTGAGGGAACCAGAATTGATATGGGACCACAACCAGAAGACAGTTTGAAATACTGATTCCACAGATAAATCTTTTATTTGGACTAACACCAGATAATAACTTACTCACACTGTGTCATAACCCAAAGATTTCAAGATGTTTGCCCTCTCATTTTTTATTGAAATAGCATCTGAGAATTGCTGTCTTATGTTACAGTGTATCTTTCATTTGTCCTTTGGAAATGAACAAAAGAGAAGCCCTAGCAATTATGAATTTGGGAGGGCTTGAGCTTTACATCAGCATTACTTTATGTTCAGCTGTGTTAAGATTAAATACACTTTCTGTAATTCTTTTCATTTACTTAACTGTAACCACAAAAACATAATCCTTCCATGATAATTTATGAGGGAAGATTTGCAAACAGTTTTACAAACATTAGCTTCTTAATCTTTACAGCTTGCTTGGAGGGCTTAATGTGGTAACTCCTAGCATTTATGATTTATAGATGGAGAAAATGAAATAGGCAGGTGAGATTATTTACTTGTAATAGATATTGACTGAACTGGGAAAGAAGCCAGAACTCTGGAGTATTGTTCATGCTCTAGTCTTGTATCTTGGTTATGGAACCTAATGAGTCATTATTTTAATTGAGTTTCAGTATCACAGCAAATTATCTGACATCTGACATCCTGTCAAATGGAAATGCACACCTACAGTTCAACAATCAATTCAGCTAACAATGATATCTCTAGCTTTCTTTAGATTGACAGCTTTCTGAACTAATGTTATTAAGCTGAAACACTAAGTGGTGGTAATATCATTATGTAAATTTTACTTCATTATAATCTTTAGAGAATGTATAATCTTAGAATATCTTATAAACAAACTCAACTAAATTGACCTGTTATGCTATGGAATGTTATGAGCCATAGACATTGTGTTGGACAATAGCTACTTGAATATACTTACATTTTATTAAACATGCAAATAATTGTTTATAGCACAAGACTCTATCACAGAAAGCTGTTGATCAGACAATGCTGGATCTATGTCTGTCGTCAGCATGTAGCATGAAACTAATATTGGGCGGTAACCTATATTTGCACATTATTGTACATGAAAGTCAGGTCTAAGGCTTACAATAAGGAGTAAAATAGAACTTACTCAATGTATTGATTTAATCAGTCGTGAAGGCACAGAATGATGTAGATACAAATATTAAGAAGAGAAACAGTTACTGTGTTCCAAACTCCATATGGAAATGATATGCATATTATAGCAAGATAACTTATCCAAAAATAGAGGTTAGCTTCTTTTATCTATCATCTGCCCTAATTAATGGTTTATATAAGAATTTACTCTTGTGTTCTAGTGGTTTGCAGCACATTAAGTTAAAGAGATAAAGTTTGTAGCTTCCAGATCTGATAATATGATGTATTTTGTAGTTGGTTTATGAGATTGTAGAAGTGGACAACCCTATGCTGGTGGAGCTGGTGAGAGGTTGGACACTCTCCTGAAGGAACTGAAGTTTCAATATTGACACAATTTCTTTTTCCTCAGGAAACCCTTAGATTCACTTTTCAGGTTTTTAACCTATCAAATCTGTTCACTCAGATCATTGAGGATAAATACCTTAAAGTTCACTGATCACTAGTTTTATCAATCTACAGACACATGTAGTTTAATGTTTAGTTGAGTGATCAGATACAACAACACAGTCAAGTCGAAACAAACTTAACCATCACAGTGCCCTAAAATCGAAAGCAAACATGTAGACCAAAGAATAGATTCATAAAACTAGGACACATATGTTTTCTACATAGCCACTAAGATAAATAATTGTTAGAATATTGACAATGTTTGGAGAAAGTATTTATGTTTACAATGAGCATCACCTTGAATCAGATTTAATCTAGGGATAAGAATCCAAGAATTCACAGAGAAAGTGAACCAACTTTGACATCTGGGGATGGTCAGAGATTTGCCTAAGAAAGCCTCTCACTCACATTCTGATTGACAGTGCTATTGACCTATCTATGCTGCTTTTATGGTATTTATGTTTGAAGCTCAATGACTGCTGTAGTAATTGTGTAGATATTTATAATGTATCTGTACAGAGATATTGCTGTAATCTATATAGAGCAAACCCATGGGGAACTATTAAGCATGACTCTCTGCCAATGTTTTCAATTCTGCCGTGGTTCTCCTACTTAGGCTCCTACTGTGTTGGCTTGGTTGTCAAGATGTTCAGATATGGTTCTCTAGAACCAAAATCTGGCCAGGAATTCTTAACCAACATGTTTCTTGTGAGAATGCTCCCAGAAGTCTGTGAAGGAAGTAAAATAAGGGAAGGCAAGTGTATTTGGCATGGGCGTAAATATTCTGATACCAGAATAAGGTTTTATGAAGAAACATGTGATAGGTTTAGCCCAAGCTGAAGCAGGTAGAACACTGAGTTATCTTTGGGGAACTCACATCACGGGGAGCTTGGTGGAGGCAGAATATAGCCACTCACTCAAACTCAAAGCCATTTGGCAGAGAAGAATTTGATGCATATAAAACAAGTGTGAGTTATTGTCATCCAATACAAGTAGAGACTAAACAGTCCTCAAATTAAAGCTCGGGAAGCTGGTCAAGAGTACCACTGTATATACTACATTACTCCCTCTCTACTACTAAAACACTCTTGTTGATGGCAGAAGGTTCACTCTATCCAGGAACAACTTCTTCAGGACTGTGGATTTGCCAAAATTCCATACAAAATATGTAAGGGCAGCAGTATTACTCTATAGTTTATAATGCTTCAGTCAATACCTACATTGTAAGTAATATTTAACCAACCTGATTCTGCTTCCTTTGGCTAACATTATATCAATGTGATGGTTAATATTGACAATATATCTAGTATTAGCAAAGGGAAAAGTTGTTGGGTACGCTGTGAGAGACTCTCAAGGTAAAAAGAGATTGAAAATCCCAACCTAAGTGCAGGGTCCCAGGATATATCAAGGGACTAAAGCTACCTGAGTACTCACAGTCATGGCTTTCTGCTTCCTGACTGTGGATGCCCTGTGATAAGCTGGTGGCTTACTCTTTTTACCAGGCCTTTCTCACTGCCATGTCTTCCTACCTACCGCCATATCTTCCATGCCGAAATTTGGGCTATATCTCCCTGAAGACACCTTCAGATCATTCTGAATGATATATACACCTACAACAATGGTGTGGGTCATAGCAAGTAGAGAACATGGGTTTAAGAGCATAAGGAGGTCAGAGAGGTCCTGGTTACTTATTCGCAGTGTCTGTTAGAAAAATTTGTTACAGCTAAGAGATCACCTTGGGTCTCAGAAGCAACTTGGTCTTTGGAATTTTAAAAGTATTGGGTACTTTTGAATGCATGTGAAAACATTTAGCATTATGAGATGACCATAAGCCTATGGGGACAACTGATGGACATTTATGACTTAGAAGCAATATATTTTGGTTTAAAGTTGACAAAGAGTAGACTCCACAGCTTTGCAGATCTAGAGTGCTTATTTTCCAGAGGGCATACTACTATACCAAATAGAGAGAAAAACTCCCATTAGATTTAAAAACATGTCTGCTGCCTGGGCGTGTTTCAGTCCTCATGAACTTGGAACAAGAAGTTATAAAATGGTTTAACATACTGGTGGGGCCTGTCAGTCCTAGTATTCTGACCACTAAGTTTGCTGCTATGAAATGTGTGTCTTTCTTCATCAGGAACGGCAACACTACTTATAGGAAAGCATATAATTGCTTCCTTAGGCTGGTGGTTTTTAACTCCATGTTATATGATTGAGTGGTAGGACCAATTCACATCATGGTTATGTATTTCCTTTGTTACATAGTAGGTCACATGGTATGATGTGATCACTGCATCTAGGAAGGTGAACCTGTACAGATGGTCTATCAGTTTTTACTACAATGCCATTTTCAAGGTGGAAGAAGTTCAGAGTCATCATTTTCTAAGTTGTTGATACCAGACAGTATACTCAATATAGGTCTTTGATCCTGACCCATTGTACAAATAGCAGAAGATAAGAGAAAGCAGCCCACTCGAGGGGGAACCAATGATAGTGGTTAGTCTTTCACAGAACAAATTCCAGGTGTCCAAAGTAACTACTAAACACAGATGTTCACTTGGCACAGTGGCTTCATTCTGATGTGTATTACATGTGCTGCTTCAAGATGTTCTGATTTTTGAGCCACTTTTATAGGACAGTCCACATCCCTGTTAACTAGGCATCATTAACTTGAACTTACTGTGGGCGGTGGTGCCACACGCCTTTAATCCCAGCACTCCGGAGGCAGAGGCAGGCGGATCTCTGTGAGTTCAAGGCCAGCTTGATCTACAGAGCGAGATCCAGGAAAGGCGCAAAATACACAGAGAAACCCTGTCTCAACCCCCCCCAAAAGTGGAATTATATTAAAGATACAATCTAAAAATAATCACTTAAGAAGGGAAAGGCAACAAAACAGTGTTATAGTTAATAAGCAAACATTTTTATTTATAAAAGTTTCACATAAAGAAAATTTTAGATAGTGATGTCATCCATCTGTGAACAATGGCATATGTTCAAAGACTAAGTTATACCAAACTTATGAAAACTCTTCCAGAAACTTGAAGAGAGAATACCTTCAAAATAGCTTTTAAACCAGAATTTTCCTGATACTTAAAACAGATAAAAACAATATATAAAAGAAATTTAAGAGTACCATTATTGAAGGAGATATATACATACTATATATGTTAAAATAGTCTAAGCAATGTATTTGAAAATTTAATCCAAGTGTGTATAAAATAATAAAAGTTTACAATCAAGTAGAATTTATTATGGGAATACATTATTAGACACTAATATGACGCAGACACCATGGGATGGGCCATGGAGGTTATAGCCTGGTCCTTCTGCCAGTCCCACCTGTGCGTCCTGATCCACCCAGACTGAGGAAGCTGTATTGTCAAAGGTGCTGTCATGAACATAGCTATTGTAGTGCCATGCATTGCTCACAACAGACTTCACTCTCCAAAACTGTCAGTTCAAAGCCCTCCTCCATGTTGTAGTTAAAAATTAAAAAAAAAATGGCCCCTGCTGCATAGATCCATGTATTTGAACATTTATTCTCTAGCTGTTGGTGGTATTTCAGGAGGTTCTGGAACCTTAGGAAGGCGTAGCCTTACTAGAGAAAAAGACTGTCACACAAGGGCAGCTCTGAAGGCTTAGAGCCTTGCCTTAATTTCCTGCTTCGCTTTCTCTTCCATGTGGCTGAGATGTGACCTCCCAGTTTCCTGCGCCTGCATCTTTCACTGACGTTGTGGACATCTAATCCTCTGAGACTGTAAGGTGGAATAAACTTTTCCTTAAGTTGCTTTTGATCATGAGCTCTCTCTCATGCTCTCTCTCTCTCTCTCTTTCTTTCTCTCTTTTTTTTGATACTCCCATTATGCCTCTCCTAATTAGAGCTGAGTACTAATCTGAGCACCATACACATACTGCTACTTTGGGGCAAGGAAATTATTTGAGTGTATCCTAAACTACCAAAATAGTGGGTGTTACCTGGGCTTAATCTGTTATATGGTATCGACAATCCTGTTTCACTTGAAGGCTGTCTTGGCTCTATTTCTGCTTTCCTTCAAGATTTCAAGATCTAGTCACATGACATAGCTGAGAGAGAAGTAAAAGCTGGGGCAGTCTACATTGGCAGAAGCAGACTGCACCTCATTTTCCCTGGCACTCCTTTGGCAGTATTTTGCCATACTGATTAGTTGACAGGCACTGTACAGACGCTAAACTGCTCTTCCGACAATGCTTTGTGCAATTCAGAGGTAATTTTCTCTCTGATTATCCACAGAATGACCAAGTAGCAAATATCGTTTGTAAGCAGGAAGCCAAATGGTAGTGAAAATCACCAGTTCTAACTGGCTAGAGTCAGCTAAATCATCAGGATGCTCTATGTTACAGCTTTTCTCCAGATTTTCTGGGTGGAGACCTCATGCAGTATCTGTAAATAATCGTGGTGTTACTTTTTTCTTTACTAGAGAAAAATAGATCAGAGGATTTCTCCCAGTATTGGCCATTGATCCCAATATAATCTGACAGGGATACCTGATAATACTCCTCTCTGGCCCCCTAATCATCTCGTGCTAATATTACCAAACCATTTTCTGGAGGTTCTGATCCATTTATGCTCCTTTCTATTGGACATAATTTTTATGGGTGTATTTTGTTACCAATTCTAACCTATACCATTCTAGCCTGGTGTGGTAATTTGCCTTGGCAGACCAGATTACCTGCAAAGCAGGCTGTAAAGATATGAATACCAGTGCCTTTCCATGACACAGAAAAAAAAACCAAAACAAAACAAAAGTTGATTCCAAAACTATGTGATTCTCTCCTGAGTATGACAAGTCTTTAAAATCCCCAGTGAGTGTGAAATGGAGGAAGCCCTGAGTGTGTTAATCCTGTGGGAATGCGTGTGGCTGACATGAGCATGGCATGTCGAAGATCATAGCCTCAGAACCATGGGAAGATGACAAAGCTTATCTCCCATGGTGAGACTCAGAGGGATGGCAAAGTCTTCCTCTGGTCTAGATACAGATGTTGACAGTGTGAGCAGAAAGTATCCACCATAGGTTCCTCCCTCCCAGTCTGAAGACTGCTACCCTACAGAGACACTCCTACTAAGATAAACTAAGCTTATTCCCTTGATCCACCTGTCTACTATAATCCTTACTTCCTTGTTTATCTGTATATAGTAACCCTAACTCCTTGCTTAGCTATGGGAAATGACCCTGCCTCCCTGCCTCTCTGTTCAACTATACATAATAAACATAATAAGTATCCGGGATACTGAGGCATCTCTTCTCCATTAGAGAGCCCAGGCAACCAATCCCACATTTTTCTGTATCAGCATGTCTGTGTGTTTGTCTTTTCTTTATTCCTTCTCTAGTATGATCAGTCCCTGGAGCAGTGCTGGACA
>CABHPH010158361.1:4301-23115 GCA_902168325.1 Peromyscus nudipes | reverse complement strand
GTGTGTGTGTGTGTGTGTATACGTGTGCATGCATGTGGAGGCCAGACTTCAGCTTTAAGTGGCTTCTTCAATCACTGTTTCACATTATTTTTTGAGACAGGGTTTCTCACTGAGCCTGGAGCTGAGTGATTCAGCCGACTGACAGGCTACCTAGCCTGCCCCACAGCTTTTTACATGGGTCCTAGAGACCAAACTCACGTCTTCACGCTTGTACACCAAACACTTTACTGGCAGCTATCCTCCCAGACCCTAAAACGCATGCATTTCATTTTATTATTTCATTTGTAGCAAGAGCTCATCATTGGCATCATCATCATCATCATTGGCATAATCATCATCATCATCGTCATCGTGCTTGGAGAAAGGAGGTTTCCAGTCAGCTGTTTAATGCATTGTTGATTACATTTAAACAAAACCAAAAATGTTTTTTTGCAATGAAAAGGTTCTGAAGTTGGATTTAGTGTGTGCATATTCTGCTTTTCTGTTGACGATATAGGCTTTATAAATGTCTATTCTATCAGATACATAAAGTCTATAGTAGAATGATTTGTGCATTCTGATGAGGACTTCAATGCTTCCTGTTAAAACACTACTAATGTAGGGTTAAGGTTTGGAAGCAAATGTCTTTATTGTGTTCAAATGTGGTCAGATTCAGGTAGAATGATGAATAACATGTGATCTCACACCTACTATGTGATCTCACACCACTGCCCTTCACAGAAAAATCATCCCATTTAGTTGTCACAAGGAACCTGAGTTGTAGTTCTGTCCAAGTCCATAGATGAAGAAATGATGATGTAGAGAAACTTCCTAGTTAGCAATAGATGGGGCAAAAATGACCACATTCAAAACTTGGGTCTGTCAAATTGTTCTTACAGTTCCCAATGTGCTTGTCTTTTAATATTTTTATTATAGTCATTCACATACTGTTATTCAGAGTTTTTTTTCTGAATATGGCATATTAGTCTCCCCACAAGAGGAATATTCTGTGGAAAAGGAAGAAGGTGGTCAACTGTAAGTAGGAGAGGGAAGGACAGAAATGAGACACCATGGCTGTGCATTCTAAAGGGAGGACAGAGTGTCCTATAAGAGCCACCTGGCGATGTTAGGACTTGTATGGCCTTGCCCTTCTGCTTATTAGTTTCATTGTTGTCTTTACTAAAAGACTCTTCCAGAGCTTGAAATCGATTAACTACCGCCCATTGCAGCATTTGAACCTCCTCTGTTGTAAAGGATTCTAGAGATTTCATGGAATCATACAATTTTTTTATGTTCATCTGAAACATGATTCCATAGACTTTATTTTATCAAAAAGTGATGATCTTTCCTCCTTATAAATTATCTGAATGGCATTAAGATTCTCTGAAGTGTTGTTGTTCTATCCATTAAGTATTCATATTTATTATCCATAGAATTAAATCAGGTTGTCCAGTTATTATTAATGGACTGAAGTTCTTGTGGTCAGTTAGCAGATTCCATAGAAAGAATCCATATATTTAAGTCATCATTACCAGTCTATAAAGCATGAAGTTCTTGTGGTCAGTTAGCAGATTCCATAGAAAGAATCCATCTATTTAAGTCATTATTACCAGTCTGTAAAGCCTGAAGTTCTTGTGGCAAATTAGCAGATTCTAGAAAGAATCCATTTAAATTTTCATTGCCAGTTTGTAAAGCCTGAAGTTCTTGTGGAATATTTGCAGATTCCATGGAAAGAATCCTTCTACTGAAGACTTCATTATGACCTTGTAAGGCCTGTATCAGTCCCATTTATGTCTCATTTTTGGTGTTATTATTAAGCCAATTTATCAATAATATGATGTGAATCATTATGCTAATTGCCACTATAGTGAACATTGTATACATCCCAGGAAGGTCATTTTTGTCCTGTAAAATTTCATTCATAGCGCAAACAAAATTTTTTTTTAATTCCTGAGATATGATATTGTCTGCCATTTTTTAAAGAAATATTCAAAATTTGTAAAGAAAATTTTTATTGATTTATTTATTAATCAGCTTAAGGAGTAAAGTTATCAAGTAATTTTACCTTAGCTGAAATCCTTGAGAGCTGGTGTCCTGGTTCTCATGATGTTTGGATGTATTTCATTTTGCAGAATTTGGAAGATTAAAATATGTACACTATACTATTGACACTTTTTCAGCTTTTCAATGGGTAACTCCTGTGAGTTCTGAAAAGGCTGATTCTGTAATTACACACCTATTGGAAGTTATGGCCATCATAGGAATACCTGTACAAATTAAGACCGACAATGCTCCAGCATATGTCTCAAATAAAATGAGACAGGTTTTTTTTTGTTATTACAATGTAAAGAATGTTACAGGTATATCACATAATCCCACAGGCCAAGCAGTCATAGAAAGATCTAATCAAACTTTAAAGGATATGCTGAATAAACAGAAAGAGGTGACAATGACCCCTAGAAATAGATTACACAATGCTTTATTAACCTTGAATTTTCTCAGTGCTAATGAGAAAGGGACAACAGCTGTGGAGAGACAATGGACAACAGAAAAAACTCCTGAGCTAAACCAACCAGTTTACTTCAAAGATGTGTTGACCTCAGAATGGAAACCAGGATATGTCCTACATTGGGGAAGGGGTTTTGCTTTTATTTCTTCAGGAGAATAAAAGCTATGGATACCAACAAAATTAGTAAAAATTTGATTCAAACGAGAGAAACCTTGATGAGGAGAAATAAAAGCTCATCCACCAATGTGACATCTCTACAAGTTGTAAGAAAAACTCATCAAACAAGGGTCAGGGCAGGGTTCTGCTTTTTGGCTTTACAAGATAATAGAAGTACCTATCTTTCAGAAATCATAAATCCCTGGACACCTAGACATCTACAGCAGAAAAGAAAGACATATTGGTACCAATATACACTACAGGGTAATATCTCACTGCCTAACATCATCATCTCTTTAACTCTAGAATAGTTGTGGTCCTGATTCAATTATAAATCAAGCTGGCTTTGGAGTTGGAATCTGGCTCTCTCCTTCTTTAAATCCAAGTATATTGCTAAAAGAAAAATTAGGAGATTCTGTCTTATAACAGAAGAGCCAACTGGTGTGAGACAGAAGAAAACCAGTAATCTAGGGATCATGGTGTCAAGATTCTATTTATTTCCATGCTTATCCTTGTTTTTAGAGAATCCTTTTTCTATCCAGAATAAACCCAAACTTTCCATTTTGATATTAATAATGTTAAAGTTTTCCACAGTAAAAAATAAGTCTTTCCAATAACTATCTCTGAAGTCTCCAGAAGGAAGGTGGGGCTCCACAATAATGACTCTACCCAGTCCAGAATGAGGCTATTGCACCCATGATCATTACTCAGTGATTTACCTTGGACTGAAAACTCTCCAGTATAGTTCCAAGAAGAAAAGGTCCATCATACTACACTTCTAGCTAGAATCTTAGACAATCCTAGCCATTACTCTGAGACTGGCTAAAGAATTTACAGCTAGTCCTATTGAGACCTAACTATATGAGCTTTCTTACAGGACCCCACAGAGATACTGTAGCCCCCTAAACAGCAGGAAGCAATTCTAAAAAAAACAATGCCCCCTCTCCCAAAGGTTTATTTTTCTCTTGGTTATGGATAATGGTTATAGGGTTGGGGGTAGAACAATAAAAATTAGACTCAGTATTCACCTTAAGAAAAGAAAAAGGGGAATGGATATAGGATATTAAGGATATTAAGGTAGATTATTGTGTATACTAGTAAACTAATTTAGTAAAATATTAGCCTTAGATAATTTGCACTGTTACGGATTCTTGTATATTGATACAAATGTAAACTATTTTTATATTGCTATTTAAGATCATTTGTATAGTGATACAAATACAAAACTATATTTGTTGTATTGTAATATATTTCTACTCCTATTTGAAATATCTTGTATATTGATACAAATGTAAAATTATATTTGTCATACTGTATGTATGTTCTACCTCTGTTTAGGATATTTTGTATGTTGATACATATTAAGGATTGTTGTCATATTGCATATTGCACTATACATTCCTACCTCTGTTTAAGATATTTTGTATATTATCACAATTTTGAGGTCATCTGTTCACAGACTGTCTACCTTGTTTATATGAAGCCTTAGTCTTTAGATTATTTAGGTAGATAAGACTTACAGATGTATAGTCACCCATGCTTGTCATTTCTATAGTAATGTTAGTTAGGTTGTCCAGATTTACAGATATATAGGTCGGATGGATAGATCATCTTCAAACACTTCATAGACCTAGAGAATATGGAATTTAAATGTTTTGATAACTTAGAATTCTGTTGACATAAGACATGATTGCTCCTGGCAATATCAATCTGATCCCAAGAGAATGTTAGATTTCTAAGACACTCTGTTTGAAAGTTTGTCTTCTTCTTGGCACAAAATGGCCTGCTGGGCAAAGAACTGCCCTTGCCTCAACTGCTGACAGTATTAATGCTATCCTTTCTGGACGAGCAGGACTCAAGGAAAAGTGACTACTGAACTCTGCCAAGACAGGGTAAGATGGTCTTTCAAAATTTCTGCTTCTGAAAATGGTCTGTCAGATATTCTAGGCCTGTAGCCATATTGGATGTCCCAATGGTGCTGAGAAACTTCAGGTGATTGTCCAGGCTGCCAGCTGTCTCTGCCTATTGTTAGGCACTCCCTGTAGGAAATGTGCAGTAAGACATATGGCCTGTCCTCACAAATGCTCCCCTACCATTTGGGTAGAAACATCCATCACTCTATAATACTTGAATTCTGAAAGCTTGAAAAACTAATACCATATAGATGCCATCAGGTTCTGCTACTAGCTTGAGAAGTAGTTTGGCAAGCTTGGATCAGAGATGTGGCTGCCTTCTGAGTACCTTGGCAGCTGAATCTTGGTAGACAAGGAGCCAGGGGAAGGGGCTTTGGTAGGTGGTCCTTTTTGAACAGAGCATCCTACAAAACTCTAATTACAAATGGAAATCTTTCAAATGAGTTTTCAGTTCATACTTTGGAGTCTATGATGGGTGGAGTCTTGCCCTCCAAGGATCTTTGCTACTGTGCCAATTCAAATTGTATTTAATGGTACTTCTATTTAGCAGTACTAATCTTTTTTGACAGTTATGGATTCTTTATCTACAGTTGCCTTGTCCACAACTTTCAATGTGCTGGCACTCTTTTCTTCGCTAAACTAAACGTTCTCCACGTATTTCTTCTCTACTCTTTGAAGTGGATTCTCACTGTAAATCTGGCTAAACACAGGTAGCAATAACTGTGCCATAGCCTACATGCTGTGCTTATTTAAATTTTACTTTGTCAAATAAATTATTTGACTACTCTTGAATTTAACTGCACTCAGATTTTCAGTACATGGGCTAAACACAGACAGGCTCTTTGCCAGAACACAGAACGATTGGTCTTTAGCTTAAGTCTCCAAAGAGTCAGATCTGCCTGAGACTTGATTGAACACTGTCTTCCATTACTGCACTACCACCAGAGCTGCCTGTTTATACCATAATTTCAACGTCGTCCACCTTCTTCCCACAAAGCAGCTCCAAAGACCCAAGAATCACATGATCACGTTTAGTTATAGAAATGACCACATGACTCCTGGCATTAATTTTCTGTGTTTGTTATTTTCCTATTGTGTGAGAAAGCTACTTGATACAGACAATTTGAGAGAAAGATTTTTTTTTTTAAATCTCACAGTTTCAGAAAGTTTTAGCTCACTGTTCAAGAATCCATGGAGGTGGAACAGGATGTGGAAAAGGATGAGGTGAAGGATCAGAAGGTGGAGGATCAGGAGGTGGAAGCTCCTTGCATCATATTGTAGTTGAAGAGGAAGCAGAGAGTGTGCAGCAGGCACTAGGAGCTAGGTTTGACCTTCAATGTCCTTACCCTTAGTGACCTTCTTGTATCAGCTTGGCCCCATTTCCTAGAATAGAGCCACCAGTGTGGGGATGAGCTCCCAAGTCATGAAGCTGTGTGGGGCATCTCATATTCTACCTGTAACTGCACCTGTTATGTTCGTGTTTGTGTTGGTTAAGGAGGGCACCTGGGGGAGGTAGAAGAAAGGAGACATTGAGGGGAAGACAGGATGGTAAAGCTAGTCTTCAGGAATTTGAGCTTAATTGTTTTTAATAATGTGAAATGGAGTGATGCATCTTCAAACAGTAAAGGCGTGCTGAAAGCATCTGTGATGGCTGGAATGAGAAATCTCTCCCTAAGCGTGTGTGTGTGAGTACTCGATTGCCTGCGGACGGAGTCCTCATGGAAGAGGACCTAAGAGAACCTGTTGAAGAGAGGGAGGCGTGGGAACACACTGTGCACAGCTGAAGATTTCACAACCCTCATCACCTCTGCAGGCATCAGCACCAGGCCTTGAAAACACTAATGAGCCTGTCTTCTGCCTGCTTAGCCCTTCCTACAGCATTTAGAAGCCTGGGACAATCACTAGAATGCAAATTAATAGAATAATTTTATTGCCCAGTGCCAAGCGTGTTGTCTTAAGTGTCCTCGCCAGTTTGGAACGTAATGTGTTGTTTCTTTTGTGGTCTCTCTGCAGCTGTCATCTGTTATTCACAGATGCTTCATGGCTTAGGCACTCAGGCAGCGATCACCTTCCTGCTGCTTATGCTGACACGCTACTGACACTAACAGAGATCCGTAAAAAGACTGCACACTCAAGAGTCATCATTAGATGACACTGAGTCACAGCACAGTAGTAGAGTTCACTCCTAAAGATTGTTGATGACAAATTAAAATAAAAATTAATACAATATTAAGATAAAAATAAGTATATTAAGGTATACTTATTTTTTTATGTATGAATATAAGGTTACATTCTCTGTTTAAAAAAAAATGAGGAGAGCAGACTGGGAGTTTTAGGGCAGTTGGAGAGATAGTATATGCGTGCCTGAGTCTACACCAGGGATAGCAAGCATCTTGGTGATAATAGTCCCACTATAGGTGCTTAAGTCAAGGGCATGGAGCACACATGGAAAGGATAAGTGGTAGACAAGAACACCTCTGGTTACACTCAGCTTTCATGGTGAACTTTTTGTCACGGTCACATGTTTGCCCCTAGAGGTGACCTATTTGCTTCATTGCTGACAAACGGAAGACTGCAGAAATGGCATGGTCATGTGAGAGTCTCTAAAGTAATTGCAGCAAGAATCACCAGAGGCAGACAATCATGGAACTTATTTCAGGGAATGACTACTTATTTTTCTTGTTTTAATAATGAGGAGATGCCGAACACATTCCCACAACTGACTGCCATTCTTATATATATTTTTTAACAGCACCATGTGATGCCGGAAAGAACGTAGGGTGCATAAAAGCATCTCACATGAAATTTACTCTGTGTTTAGTCTAGGAAATAATTGTTTTCTCTTCAAATTTTTTATTAGATTTTAAGAATTAGGTTCCACTGTGGCCTTTTTCAAAACCAAATTTGTCCTTGTTGCTTCTTGTCCTGCATTCTTCCCGCCTCCCTCCTAGGTATCTCCTACCGCCCTCCTTTCCAGTTTTGTGTCCTATGCGACCTTTGCCCTCCCTGTCCCTTTCTCTACACACTTAGCTCTCCTCTCACTGTTTCCTTTTTTGTTTCAGTCTACACACACTCTTAGGACCCTGTGTTGTTCACATATGTGTAAACATTAAAAACATCTGTATGTGAGGGAAAACATGGGATTTTTTTTCCTTAGACTCAGTCACCTTGTATAATATCATATTTTTCATTTTCACCATTTTTTCCTGAGAATTTCATGATACCATTTTTATAATTTTTTGAAAAATTTGTTCTCCCACAGTTTCTTAGCTGTGCACAGTGAACCTGATTAGGGTCACACCCACCCTATCTGAACCCTACAACCCCTTTCTTCTCTTCACAAGTCTCTTTCCTCTATTCATGTCATTTTATTTTGTTCTGTGAGTTTAACCAGAGCCATCTGTGTGATCATGGATTTAGAACTAATAATTGGAGTTTGTGGGCTCCTCAGTAGGCTTGTAATTGAAAACAATGTCTTCCATTCTCCCAGGACACATCAGTAGCTAAAAGTATAGCAGTGAGGAATACAGATAGAGTTCTGTAAGTCCATCTCTAGTCCATGATTGGCTGTTGACAAACCTGGTCTTGTGCAAGCCCATTGTAGGCAGCCCTAGCTGCTGTGAGACCATAATATCACTGGATGTGTCAACCCAGCTGACAGCGTTTCATGGCTGTTCTCCCTATTTTCTGGCTTCTACATACTTTCTGCCCCTTCCCTGAACCTTCTAAGGTGGTATAAAAGTCCTCTTTAGGGATGAACACTTAACCATCACTTGTTCTCAGCACCTTGAGCAGCCATGAATCTCTGTAGTTATTGAAAGGAGAAGCTTCTCTGAGAATAACATTTATCTTTGAGTATAAACACAGATATTTAGGGAATGACCTGGTTGGAGCCATGCTAATTAGTCTAAACAACATTTGGCCTATGTCCTCCTCAGTCATGAGCCATGCCTTTTTTTCTCTATACCAGTTGACATTACCAGGGATGGATTGTCTCCTGTAAGTAGGTCTCATATCCAAACAGGGAACAGTTGGTTACCACCATAACAGTTGTGCCACTATCACATAGGTACGCACATATTGACTAAAAGATTGACCTTTTAGTTGGTAGGGTTCACAGCTGTGTAAAACAGTTTATACCCTTTCTCTCCCAGAAGCCTGCACCTTTTAGTACTACAAAAGTAGTATTAGATACAAAGAAATAAGCTAGCTACAAAGAAACAAGCTTCTGGTTCAGTTCCAGTTTCATTTCTCTGTATTTTGTCTACAAGGCTGGTGTCCTCAGCAATAGGGTCTCAGTGTATTCTGGTGGAGGAAGGGCAAGGACTTGTATTGTCTGGAAGCCCTCTGGGCCATCCTTGAGTAACCAATAAGGAGTTATACAACAGCTGGCACTCTGATTTTTGATAACCAATGGTTTTTAGAAGCAGCATTATCCATCACTGCAGGACAGGACAAGATACTTTGTAAAGGAACAAATACTTATATCTTATTCTATAATATTTTAACCTTTTTCATAATTTGACGAATCTAGACTTTAAATAAACCGAATTTAACAAATACCACTCCTCCCTCTAATAACACAGGCTCCAGGAAACAGTGACTACAATATTTGCTGAATGCATAAATAGACGAATGATCTACAGGTGAAGATGGAAATAAGGTTGTAAAAGCAATAATTAAAAAACACACAAAACTTCCGGGGGCCTGGGATATACCTCAGTTGGCAGACAGCTTTCCTCCCATGCACAAAGCCCTGGATTTGATCCCCAGCAACACATTAAAACCTGGCCTAGCAGTGCTACCTACAATGCTTTTAGGAAGCGTAGCCATGAGGATCAGAACTTCAAGATCATCTTTGGCTGCTAGGCAAGTTTGAGGCCAGTTTGGTCTTGTCCTAGAACTGAAAGGAAAACAAATATCTCTGTAAATTAGAATAAAAATGGCACAGTTCACTTTCATTTTGTTGTTGAAAGTAGCTGAGTTCATCTAGAACAGTTTTGAGTCAAGCAACGATTTTGGACACAGAGTCTTCCTGCTGTTGAAAACCCATCTTTTCTCATCGTTAGTCATTCCTGTATTATTTTTCAGGTCATATCTTTCAATGTCACTGGCTAATAATTCCTATTTTTAAAATACCATGTTGAAATATTGCCATGCAGAAAAATCTCATTTTGGACATTATCAAACAAGGCAGGCTTCATATATACAGAGAAAATGACAAGATCCTGCTGTGGGATGGTCTGTATGTCAAACATGTTGCTTATTGGTCAACAAATAAAACACTGATTGGCCAGTGGTCAGGCAGGAAGAAGTATAGGCGGGACAAGGAGGAGAGAATTCTGGGAAGTGGAAGGCTGAGCCGGAGACACTGCCAGCCACTGCCAGGACAAGCAGCATGTAAAGATGCTGGTAAGCCACAAGCCACGTGGCAAGGTATAGATTTATGGAAATGGATTAATTTAAGATGTAAGGACAGTTAACAAGAAGCCTGCCACGGCCATACAGTTTGTAAACAATATAAGTCTCTGTGTTTACTTGGTTGAGTCTGAGCGGCTGTGGGACTGGCGGGTGAGAGAGATTTGTCCTGACTGTGGGCCCGGTAGGAAAACTCTAGCTACAAGACCCCTTTTCAACTATTCCTGAAAATGATGTGATACTTGTTATTAAAATAGTTCTTCCAATCTGCTAATTCCATATCGAGGTCCTGAAACCAACCACTGATGATACCACAGAATTGTATATAATTTTACATTTGTTGAACAGAGAAGTTGAATTATTTTAAAAATATAAACTCAAAATGTCCTGCCTATTCTAAAATTGTATTTTTATATATACATACTAAAAACATTTTTTGTTTTTCAGTATCCAGACTTTTTTGTCCCTTTCTTTTTTTTTCTCAATGTCTGGTTTTATTACCTGTTTTTTGTGATCCTTGAAGTCTACATAAACATTTGGTTTCACAAGATACTGTATTTATGGAATAGTTGGACTCAATTACTCAATTATGGCATTAAGTATGGTGCTCTCTCTCTGTCTCTCTCTCTGTCTCTCTGTCTCTCTGTCTCTGTCTCTGTCTCTGTCTCTGTCTCTCTCTCTCTCTCTCTCTCGTGTGTGTGTGTGTGTGTGTGTGTGTGTGTGTGTGTGTGTATGCGCACGCGTGCATGTATACGAGACAGGGTCTCATGTATATGAGACAGGGTCTCATGTATCCCAGAATGCCTTTAACTTACTCTGTAGCTGATGCTGGCTTTGAATGACCAATATTCCTGCTCCTACCTGCCACATACTGGGATTGCAGATCACACCACCAAGTGCAGCTTAAATTTATTGACGAAAATACAGGAGTATAATTAAGTTCCTAGAAAACCTGAAGAAAGGGGCTTTTCAATTTTGAAATAAAGCCTACAGACTATATTCCTCAGGGATTTTAATGACTAAACTTTTATCCAGATTTCATTAAAAATTTTAAATGACTGTTGAATAATAGTGCGTAATGCATAATAAAGTGAAAAGATTGAAAATAAAGCATTAGTTACAACTTATGTGTCTATAATAAACCGGTGTTGATAACTCAACACTTTAGTATTTCCATCAGAAGCAACGCATCTTTTAAAAGTTCTGGCGGAATTGGAGAGCAGTTGGAAACAGCCACATGCAAGCTGTCATGTTAAAGGTGACATTTCCTGGGTCTCTGCCCTCCGGCTTGTCTTTTCCTTTCCTTGTGCAATTATTGCTCAGCTCGTAGCATCAGCTCTCCCCTCTGTGCTAATGATTCACAGCAAAGAGACTTCTTATCTCGTCCTGTTATCTCACTGCTATTCTTGGGCATCCATCTTTCTACTGGACATGATGTCATCCTGACACTTGGTCCAAATGCAAGGTTAACCGCACTCAAGAGAGAAAACTGCTTGCCTGCCTTGTTTGGGCACAAGAAACCACTACTCACATTCAGACAGACAGGCAGGCAGGAAGGCAAACAGGCAGGCAGACAGTTAGACAGAAAGACAGATAACCATCTAAGGCTCTGCTCAGGACTCAGTGATCTCACTTCTCTTCCATCTGCATGCACAGATGTGTTTAAACTATGTTGGTCCCTATGTCCATACCTTACTGTATATCTATTTAACAAAAGTCTCTCCATTTCTCTCTCTTTTAAATGCCTATCACCAGAATCCAAGCTCCAACCATCAAGACTCCTCACTATATTACTGGTCATTTATGACCCCACTCTCAGCAAGGGCACCTTGGAAAATATCAAAGGCTGATCAGCATGCCATGCTCTTGCCATATGCAAACTGAGCAGTTAAGTGTGAGCACTTGGGGCAGAGTGGGGCACAAAAAATGAGGGGTTCTTTCTAGCATTACAGTGTCAGGTTCAAATTCATTTGAGAAGAGAAGAAGTTTTCTGTAGCCACTTTCAGGGAAAACATGCATATTCTGCAATTTCACAGTCATTTTAAATCCAAGGCTTCATTACATAAAGTTCAGCACCTCACCCCCATGCTCATCTTCCCAGGTGTTCTGTGAGCCAGAGGGAGACCCTTGTGGTACCTTGGTGTCTAATGGCCTACTCTGAGTGGGGTGTGTAGATAGCTTCCTTATTGGCTCCCAGGGCCAGACCTTTCTCCACAGAACAGAACAGGACAGAACATCTGGGCAGAAACAAGTAAGATGCAATCACCAGGGCAGGAGTTAGGTCTAGAGGAGTCAGATGAGGCAAGATTATTATTTTCACTAAAAGGCATATATTTGAGATGAGTGGAAGCCACTTTCTATAGAAGAGACGTTTTCCATGTTGATTTGTATTAACTCCATGGTTGTAAATTCTACTCAATCTTGCCTAATATAACTGTAGGCTTATGTCCTCCCTCTAGCTGCTAATTTTGGCTTCTTTCCTAGGATGCTGCATGTGCCAGAAGCTTTCTTTTTCAGTTACTCTGAGGTAAGCATCAGGGTGGCATAAAATGCAGCTGGCTGGCATTCTGCAACCCACGTGGATGCACGCTGGAGGAAACGTGCTTTAGGAGTCCCCGTGCATCCTAGGTGCAACATCCTGTGCACGTGTGGCTCTCGAGCACCATGCCAGGTTCAGGTAGTCGCTGCTCCTCACCTTTCCAATGCTGTGCTAAGCCTGGGTCTTCTCTTCTCTGAATCTGCCTCCCTTGAGAATCAGAGTCTCAGCACGGCTCAATAGTCTGTTTTTAAACAACTCTTCAGGTCATCACGAACCTGAGCTGTATGGGCTGCTTCTCCCTCTCTCCATCCCTTCCTCCACCCTTCCCTCCATTCCTCCATCCCTCTCTTCCTCTCTTTCTCTTCCCTTGCTCTTATAATTTGGTTTAAGTGTTTGGGGTGGGGGTGGGAACCACCTGTTCAAAACCAGGCATTTCATTTTCTTTTCATCTCCAGTGTTTTACATATTTATTTGTTTGTTTGTTTGTTTGTTTTTTTAAACCAGGAATGGGGATTAAATTGTCTAACAGCACCTTGTGAAAACGTTTAAACCAAATAACTGACTAGTGGTGACAGCAAGGTCCTAACACCTGTGGCTATATACTTGGGTGGTTTTATATATATATATAAAATTTACATATAAAGTTTATATATATATAAAATATATATATATATTTACTATCACACACCAACAGCTGGGCCTTCACTTTGGACAGTGTGTGTGTAGGTCAGGCAAGATGGCCTCAGCTGTCCTTCCTTAGATGTATTTAGCTACTATTCTGATGTTGTTTTCTTATTTGTTTTTTGAGGCAGAGTCTCTCACTTCCCTGGAACTCATTCAGTAGGCTCTGCTGGCTAGTGAGCCTCAAGGACCCACCTGTACCTGTCTCCATTTCCCTCCTGCTAGCATGACAAGTGTTTTTTTTTTTTTGTTGTTTTTTGTTTTTTATCACGGGTTCTGGGAAGCAATTGTGGTCCTCATACTTACAAGACAAGACTTTACCAACTGATCTTCCTAGCTTTCTCTCTCTCTCTCTCTCTCTCTCTCTCTTTCTTTCTTTCTTTCTTTCTTTTCTTTTTTGTTATAATATTTAAAATTCTTTCTATATGAAAAATTGGCCTGACTAAAATGTGCTTCTCTGTACACAGCAGCTTTTTATTTATATATTTATTATTTATTTATTTTGACGTGCATTGGAGATCCAAGGACAACTTGCTGGAGTTCTCTCCTTCCACTGTGTGAGTCCTGGGGGATCAAATTCAGGTTGTCAGACTTGGCAGCAAGCACTGAGCCATCTCACTGGGGAAACTGGGGGAAGTTCTTGCTTCTTATTTTGATGCTTTTGACAACTTGATTATCTGCAGCCAATAACAATAAATAAGTAAGTAAATGTTGCAGTATACAAGTCAGCACATTTCAGTCAGGCTAATTTTTTATATAGACACCAGAAACTAAGATTTTTTAAATACTGTAACGAAAAATCACAAAAAGGTACATTATATACTGTGTATTATTAACACCATTTTAGGTTTGGTTTTGTTTGTGACTCAAGATCAGTATCAAGAATGAGCACTGCTCTGACCATATGCAGCATTTTAAGCCACTTCTTACCCGTTTGGCTTTCCTTGTTTTCTTTTGGTGCAGGACCTCGCACACACACTAGGCAAACAAAAGCCACTGAGCTGCATTCCCCACCCTTGTTTGATTGTTTCTAATCATCACCACTGCATGGGAAGGGTTATTTAAAAGAGCTCAAAGGAAAGACAAAGAACATTTCAACCACAACATGCACAAGCCTGAAGGCCGTCAATTCCATGGCATCATTAGGCTGCTCGATATCTTCTGCTTCCCTCTTGAGCTTTTACCAAGTTGAAACTCAGTGAAAATTCTGACAGAAAAATGTAAATCGCAATAGAGGGAAAACTTTCTAAGTCGAATCTCTCTGGAAACTAGTTGGCCTGATTCTGTTTTTAAAAGTGGAATTCCCTTGAATTTGAAAACCATCTCACTTCTTATCTGAGGTTTCATGAAAATTATGCTTTTGAATCTCTCTTGATGGAGCATTCTGTCACACTGGACTCAATCAGAAAGAGTCCATGTATGTGCGGAAAATATTGTCCTAGATGCACTTTGAAGAAATCATTTTCAATAGTAATTAACTCTGTCACCAAGTCTTATCCAGCGAAGTGGCAGAGGTTGCTTTTCCCTTTTTACAGAATTAAGGCAGGCTGGACTGTTTGCCCAGATCCCCTGCGACCTTTGGCATGCTTTTGGTTGGCGATGACTCATCGAACAGAAAGGCATTTTTCACTGCTGAAGAGAGGAAGACGTGTTTAAACAGAGCATCCTTAATCCTTCTTAAGCAGGAGGCTGCCTGGATGACAGTCCAACCCTTGCTATGCTGTGCTTTCATGCAGGTGAGTCATAATTAGAAGTTACAGAGCTTAGGCATTGTAAAGCCAAATAGAAAAACAAAAGAAGTTAGAACAAGTTGGTGGGTTCACAGTGATCCAAACTATGTGATACTTTAAACAGTGCATTGTTATTGTAAGACAATTCAAAATTTCACTACAGTACTTTATAATGTTGGGGGACACATTAACACGTGGGAGAGGTCTCAGCAGAGCTGTAGCATGTTAGAGCTTCTTTCCACACCACTGTGTAACTGTTGCTAGTGTCAGGGGTGGTAGGGACTGAATCAAGGGCCTGTGGATGCTGAGCACTCGTATATTTCCCCTTTTCTCTGTGTCTGATGGAGAAACTCTGATCCAGGTCATCTTGGCCAAGGAAACCCTTAAAAGTAAGATTCTTTATGTACACAATGTGCTTATAAATTCTCACATGCAGACTGGACAAACTGACAACCAGACACTGGTGTAGACAAGAAAGAGAAACTGGTAGGCCATGGCTGAGTTAGTAGGAAGCTGGCTTTGGGGTGTTGCTGTGAGCATGCCTACAGAAAATGTAACCAGGGGCTCCCTGTATGTCAGGAAGTGTTTTGCAAGATGTATCTGTGCACATGTTCAGATGACAGCTGCATTTACTGATGAGGGGACACGTGTCTGTGTGTATACTCAGATGACATTTACTGATGAGGGAGGGAGCTGCAGTCTCAAGTTGAGAAAGTTGCTGAAATTTCCATTATTTTAAAAGAACAGAAACCAAGCCTAAATCCTGAAGTGCCACCATCTAGTACTCATTTAAGGACAACTGTGGAGGATGGTAACTGACTCAGCTTTCTGAATTATTTTCTCTGTAATGTTTGAAAGCCAATAGAATAAAAAGGAGGTGGAAAAAAGTAATGTATGGGAGGGAAAAAAATGTCAGGGAGACATTACTAGAAATAGAAGTTCCATAAAAGTACCTGTCTGAGATAAGAAAACACATGCCACTGTGAAAATCAGAAAGGACAGTAACAGCAGTAGGTCAGGTCTCAGGGAAGTGTCAGACATCAAGCAACAGGGCCCAAGAGTTATCATAGTGGAAAAAGACAAAAGTGAGGAGAAATCAATAAGGCACATACCAGATGGATCCAGAAGATATGGCTTGTGTGGTAGAGATATTTGAAAGATGGGAGATTTAGCAGGGAGAAGAAAGAGGGAGAGAGAGGTGGGAAGAGAAAAAGAGGAAGTAGAAGATGAAGAAGGAGGGGGAGGGAGGGAGGAGATGAGAAAGGAGGAAAGGAGAGAAGAGAGAGAGGGAATGGAGTAATAGAACCAATAGGAAATGAAACAAACAAAAAAAACCTCTAAACCCTTTTTGGAATGGCATAGGAAGCACCCCACCAACTGTTGGAAGTGAAACAGCCCTGCCATATGTTAGTAAACTGTTGCTGCTAACTGATGAAGCATATTCGGTTTTCATCTGAAGGGTCTTAGCCTCTTTCTTTCTTTGGAGAGGCCTCTGCTCATTCTAGGGTATATGCTACTGTCTTTTACATGTCTCTCTCCTCTTCTCTTGTTGCTTGTATTTAAATCTATACTAAAATATTTTCTTAATAAACTCTAATTTACTTTATTAAAAATAAATTAAAGAGTAAAAGTCTGAAACGACGTTAAGAAAATGCTAGAGACTGCCACTCTTCTATGTCTCACTGATAACACAGCATGTGAGAATTTAGAAATACACAACTATCATTTAATTGAAGTGATAAATGAGATAGCAAAAGTAGGATTTGTTCATTCATACTGCCCATGTGACAGATATTAGGAATTGTTCTAGGTCTTACATTCCCACTAGAGGTTTTTTTTTTTTTAAACCATATTATTTTTATGACCTACTTTAGGAAAATACTACATTTGTGGATGAAGTGTGATGGGGAAGAAAGTTGAGTGCTGTATAATAATCCTTCTGTACACTGTGAACATGTTTTGCTCTTGTTAATAAAAAGCTGATTGACTGATAGCTGGCAGTCTTTTAGGGGCAGAGAGAATGTTGGGAAGAAGACGGGGGGAGTCAGAGGAGTTATGAGCCAGATGCAGATAAAGCAACATGAAAAGTTCATAGATGAGGTAAACAAGCCTGGGGCAGCACATAGATGAAGAGAAATGGGTTAATTTAAGTTGTAAGAGCTGACTGGTGACAAGCCTAAGCTATCGGCCAATCATGTATAATTAATATTAAGTCTCCTGTGGTTATTTGGGAGCAACCACTGGGACACAGAAAAACTCCGCCTATAGTAGAGTAATAAAAGCATTCCGATGGTTTCATTTTTGGCACAAGTGATACAGGGATGAATTGTTGAGGAGAGATAGAAAATTTTAATTAATATTAAAAAACAGAGAATTCAGTCGGTTGTGGTGTTGCATGTCTTTAATCCCAGCACTTGGAAGGTAGAGGCAGGTGGATCTCAGTGAGTTAGAGACCAGTCTGGTCTACAGAGAGAGTTCCTGGACAGCCAAGGCTACACAGAGAAACCCTGTCTCGAAAAACAAAACAAAACAACAACAACAAAAAAACCCCAATAACACCAAAACAGAGAGTTATAGATTTAAAAGCATCAAGGTTTCCACAAAGTCTGATAGAAAAGAAATGATAGATTTTTCAGTTAAAAAGCAGACAAAGGTTCCTGCCCCCCCTAGCACAGGGACTGGGTTTACATCACTATCATCCATGTGAATGCCTAGTCTGTGTGGCAATCCCATCAAGGACAGACAGAGACAGGGCATGACCTGAGCAAGCTGTCCATCTAGACTAGTTGAATTGCTGAGCTCTGGGTTCAAGAGAGAGACTCTGTCTCAAATATATGCTGGAAAGTAATCAAGGAGTGTGGTGATATTTTATTTGTGCTGAAATGTGGTGATATTTTATTTGTGCTTTGATAAATAAAGCTAGCCTGGAGATCAGGGAGAAAAGGTCAGCCATTTTAAGTAAACAACGTTAGGCAGCACACGCCCTTAATTGGATAACTTATCAGGCAGGGTCTCTGGGTGTTCAAGATCACACTAGGGAACAGAGCCAAGCGTGGTGACACATGGCTTTAATCCCAGTACCAACCATAGACACCTGGAGGTCTGTAAAGATAGATAGTGACAAGGAAGTGAGGTAGCTGGGCTAAGAGCCAATGAGAGGGCAGAAAAGCAAGGCAATAAAGGCGTGGGTAGACAGGAAGTGGCTCACATTTGGAAGCTGCAGGGCTAGTGAGTTAAGGTTGGCTGGTGGCTATTCTTATTTCCCTGATCTCTAAGACTTTCACCCCTATATTTGGCTCCATGTTTTTTATTTAATAAGACCATTTAGAAATTCATCTACAAAGGATGACAATGGAATTCAAATTCTAGCCCTTATATGCAGCCCCCATGAACCCGTACACAAGTAAGACAGACACTTATGTACCCCTCCCCCCCAACACACACGCAAATGGGGGAAAGAACAAAGATTCTTCACTTTTGGAACTTGTAGTTTTGCACAGCATGGTAGAGACTTCTTGGTTGTGTCTGTATGACCAAATTCTTGCCAATGGAGTAGGGATAGAGATGCTCTGCAAAACTGGGGCAAAAATGGGAAGAATATATATTTTCTTGGTTTTGCTCTTCCTCAAGTGGAGCATAAATGTGTTCACAGGTGAGCTTTGACCTAGAGCCTGGGTGCAGCAAAACAAAACATGGAAATAACCAGGAGACAGCTGGAACAGTGTCACCCAGAACCTGGACAGGTTTTTCTGTGACTCCAAATACATCAGAAAAGATAAATGACTTGTTTATCTTCTTTTCTTCTTCTTCTTCTTCTTCTTCTTCTTCTTCTTCTTCTTCTTCTCCTCCTCCTCCTCCTCCTCCTCCTCCTCCTCCTCCTCCTCCTCCT